>JAECMU010058842.1:0-16160 GCA_016106625.1 Dracogyra subfuscus
TACGCTACAACAGCTTGTTCTGAACGTGTACGTAAAACCCTTTGGACTTGGACTTGGACTTAGCCCAATTTCATTCAATTAGTCAACACTAACTTTAAATAGAAGCAGAAAATTTTGAGAAAATATAACTCGATTTAAATTTAAACACTTGTGTTCGAAACCAACTAACCTGGCTCTGTTAGGTGCATCTATCAAAATCAAAGTTCAGTTCGTGGCTTTCTTATCTTTGACATTTGAAAAAGATCCAGACCCGTAATACACACCCAATGAATAACTAATGAAAAGACAATGACTTTGTACCGACTGCTGGGTTCTGTCGCGTTAATTGAAGTAAATAATCCGCCTGTAAACGCACTCAGGTAAGGTTACTCTTGTACCTCAATGCTATTTTATTAATTTAATATTACTGTAATTTGTATAACAGTATATATTATTATGTAGGCTATGGTATGATGTCCAATATTATTGTGTGTTGTATATTTAAAGAGTTCTAAATTTTACCTTGGTATTGACATAATTCTGATCTGATCTGTTCCAGATCCAAACCCTAACCCTAATTAATAAAAATAAACCTTGATACATCCATACAACCATAATCCTAAATATGACCATAACCCTAATTTATTTTAATAACATAAATCTTGACATATTTACAATATGTCAAGGTGTATTTCAGTGAACTACATTTATAACCATAAATCCTGAACCTAATTCTAATCCTAATCCTAACCCGAAACCTGATCTATACTGAACTGGGCAAAACATTCACAACTCTTAAATTGCCTTGTATATTTGTGGATTCTATAGAAATAAAACAATTTCACAGGTTTTGCAACATTTCAAGCTGACAGTCATTTCAGCTGAATTAAAACCCCCAGAAACATTTCAATTAAACATTGATGTTTTAATCAAATGTTTTGCAAGACAGAATGCTTGAACCTTATTGATGATAGCACTAAAATAAAGTTTTATACCACTGCACCACCGAGGCCGGTTGGCCGACCGAAGTCAGACGCCTACATAAGAGTAGGCAACCAGTAGTTAAATAGAAAATGTTACATACTACTTGTTGAGTGGTTGAGAATTAGGCCTATATCTGTTTTTTTCTTCAGAATATTGAAAATAAAAACATTTGATCCCATTGTGATTACTGGTAGTGTATCTCACAATAAAACAGAACCCAAGAGATATTTCTACTCAGCCATTGCTGTTTATACTCATGACACAATGTCAAAACTGGTGATGTCTCCATGTATTCATATACAAATTATTGTTACTGTCATGAATTCAGATGTAATTTAAAATGTTGATAATTGTTTTGATATTATTTAAATTTTTTGTTTAGTTCATCTGTGCGACAGGGCTTGGAAAATGGCATCAAGAAGTCTGCTAGAGATGCGAGGGTCAAGGCCATTGTTATTTCTGGAAAGGGCCAGACTTTCATTGCTGGTGCTGACATCAAAGAATTTGGAAAATTCAGGAAAAGTATGCAAATTGACGGATAATCAGAAATATATTTCTGTTCTTTGGTGTGGTAGTACATTCTGTTATGATATCACATATCATATCCCATAAATGGGCCACTGTGCAAAATGAAACAAACCACTGTGGTCCTTAATTTATCCAATATTAAAATGTTTTCCTAAAAATTATTTTCTGTTTAAAGGTGCTAACCCTTGTTATTTGATAGTGTGAGATAAAAATGATGTCTGCTATTACAGTTTTTCATTGTTAAATTAAGTCTGTTTTAACCGTCATTGAAAATGCACCACACCATTTTCAGTTATTGCTGGTGCATATGTGAGGTTACTATAAAAGTTAAAATACACAATAACCATAAAGACTTGTATACAATTTGGGGGTTATTTATTGCCTACCAGAATACATCCAGTTACAGAAAATCAGTATATTTTCTAGTCATGATATTGGTAGCTGCATAGATATGGCTACTGTATTTTTTTAGAAAAAGAACATGTTTATACTGCAGTAACTATGGCCTGTGAATTTAGTGCTTCACTATGATGCTGTTAAACAAATATATTAAAATGCTTACTTTAAGATTATTATTATTATTACAGTAATTCGTTTTTTTATCCTATAACTATTTTTAGAAAAAAACCCTGTTTTTCGACAGCTGTCCAGAACCAATAAAACGGTTTTGTTAGAAATGGGTACTTAATGAGGTCAGGAAAGGGAAAGGTTTACGGTGAGGCTGGGTACACGTATTACAGAATTTGTTATAATTTAGGTCCATCTCTCACTGAGGTTGGTCGAGTTATCGAAGCGAGTCAGAAACCCGTAGTAGCTGCTATCGCTGGTGTAGCACTCGGAGGTGGATTGGAGATAGCATTATTCTGTCACTACAGGATAGCAGTGAAGTCTGCCAAGTAAGATGTACAACAGTGCTAGTAGTTTAATACACATATAAGCCTTTAATTCTGACAGAAATAAACATTTGAGGGTAGCCTACGTAATAAAAACAAAACCGATCATAAGTATCCCTATTAAGTGGTTATGGGTTTAAAAATCTTTTGAAATTGGACACGGCATTTGATGTACTTTGACAAATTTAAACAGCAGCTCTCTTACTATAATCCATCTAAAAAGGATTGTAGGTGATGTAATTTTACCCTTCATACCCTCTGGCAGAAACCCTGCAAATTTGATAGTATAAACGATATCTTTCTGTAGAAAGAGCCAATATGGTGACAATGGGTTTCCATCTTTCACAGTGTTGAGGTTTCAGTAAAGAAATGCCCCTTTCCTTCCACACTGCTGTCTCTAATTATGTAATTAAAATGAAAACTTGAGTATTCAAGGATGATGAATATTTTTATCTTTGACATATTGTATCTAACTCAATTGCTGTGTGTGTTTGTTACACATGTAGGTTATCCAATATTCAAAATAATTGTGTTTATATATATCTCTAAAATAATCAAATGTGTTATAGGCCAGTTTGTTATAAATTTTAGCTAAGAGAATACATTTTATTTTGGAATCAGGTGCTGATGGACAATTCTGGATAAAATTCAGTCTTAAGTGTTATAATTGTAGAATAGTAGCAGGTTTCTTCTCTGATTTTTTAGTCTATGTGCTAGACACTATATTACTATAGTTTGAAATTTTATGGATGAAAATCTTGTAGATGTTTCCATATTTGTTTAATTCCCCATTTCATCACTACCTGAAAATTGTTTCTGTTTGATGGAAAGTCCACAGTAATCCTACGTTTCAAGATTTCCCACCCTTTTGACCATTATCAGCTTTATCACTAAAATATGCTTGGATGTTTTTAATCAAACATCCCCCCACCTGTCATTTGTGTTTTTAAGAGTTGGATTTCCTGAAGTTCAGCTTGGTATTCTACCTGGAGGGGAGGGAACCCAGAGACTACCTCGGCTTACTGGACTGCCTGTTGCTATGGAGATGATCATGACCGGTCGCCATGTCCCTGCAACTGAGGCATTCAAATATGGAATACTCGATAAGGTGCTGGATGCTGGAATACATTTGTGTGTATTAAAGAGATAGTCCTGTGTTTTCTTCCATTGTTAAAACATTTCTGACTAACAGGGCCTTTTTAATGAGCAAAACATTACATATTAATTATATTTTCTTGTTTAGAGCATCAGTATTTTATATTTAATATGTTTTTCAGTGGTAAATCCATAATATGGAGTCCATATTGATTTTACAGCTTGTTGATAAAAATATTGTTGAAGAATCTATGAAGTTTGCCCAGTCTGTTATCAACTCTCCACTTGAAACAAGAAGACTTAGAAATATGCCAGTGAAGGGCATGGACAATGTACCTGCCATTGTTGATGGTACTGTTAACTTTTCACTTTGTCTAATTTCAGTAATGGTGAATCACATTTTACTTTATAAACTTTCACATTTACATGTGAAAATAAGGTAAAAATTAGAATTAAAATTTCAATGTTTTATTCAGTAAATATTTTGGGAAAGAATATCAGTTCTAAATTAAATATTTTAAATTGTTTATTAAAATTAATGAATTCGCCAGGACACTAAAATGCACAATTGTCAGTATTTTTAATTTCTGTATTTATATAAACATTGATATAAAATACTTAATGTACATAATATTACCTATCCAAAGTTAATTAAACATGTTTGTCAGATATTTTTTCTTCTCATTAGATTCTCTTGCCTTGGCTAGAAGAAAATATAAGGGTTTTATAGCTCCAATTGTGAGTAGCTCTTCCCCACTTCATCCATCCCTCATTATTACATTCATTCCTTCTCCATCCATCCATCTGTCCGTATGTCCATCTGTTTGTATGTCTATATGTGAGTAGTTCCGTCCATCTATCCATCCATCTGTCTGTCCATATGTCTGTTTGTCTAAAATCCGTCCACCCACCAACCCAAACCCACCCATCCATCCATCCATCCACCCAAACCTAGCCATGCATCCATCCCTCCCTCCATCCATCTATCCACCCAAATCCATCCATCCAAATCCATCCATCCATCCATCCATCTACCCATCATCCACCCATACATCCATCTACCCACCCATTTTATCATACAATTAAAGCATTAGTTGTGCTTAACTTATTAAATGCAGAATAGCATTGCAATTTGTTTTTGTGATACCTGCAATTAAGGTTCAAGCATGCTGTCCTGGGCACATACCTCAACTATCTTAGCTGTCTATACAGGACAGGGGTCAGTAATAGAAAAGTCAATGCAACTCATTAAATCTCACTTTTGGTGGGAGGCCATACCAGGATGTGAAACCAGGATGTGAACCCAGGACCTATCAGTCTTAAGGCTGATGGCTTAACCATTACACCTTGGAGGCTAGTCCATTTTGATTATTATTTATTTATTGGCCCCGACCAATCCAGTTGGAGGGGACTATAGGTTTTGTCTCCATTCTGTCTGTCAGTCATTCTGTTCTGCATATAAATTTAGCTGAAATTTTGTGTCTTGCCTAATCAAGTTTTAACTTCCAGGATAATTTATTCAAGGGCAATAACTGTCAAAATATGGAATTTATCCATGTTTGACAGAGTTATGGCCCTTGAGCGTCAGAGATTTGTAGGTCATGATACATGTAGTGAAAATTTATTCCTTTAGCAGAATGCTTCTTGTGTTTTGTACAACTACATGTTTTAGACTGTTTTGTTTACATTTAGACATGCATCAAAGCAGTTCGGGCATCAGTGGAGCTTCCTTTTGACAAAGGTTGTGAGCGGGAGAAAGAGTTGTTTCAAGAACTGATCACTTCGGGTCAGGCCAAAGCTATGATGTACGCCTTCTTTGCAGAACGAGCAGCTTCCAAGGTAGTACCCCTTTGTGCTGTAGAACTGTAGTAAAAACTCGAAACTTGTATTTTAATGAATCATATGTAATAAGTTGGGGAAAAATTCAGTTTAATTTGTATTAGGAATTTTTTAAACAACATGAAATAAAACAGAATGGTCATTTAGAAATGCAAGAAAAAATATCTTAACTTAACATCTAGAAAATCAGCGATAAGTAGTCACATATTCTGACAAATAGTTTAATGACCTGCTGGTTACTTGGTGAGAAAAAGAACAAAAAAATATGCAGTCACAGCTTGCTTTGTTTGTACAGAGTTTTATAATATTTTCCAGTACAAATTCCATTAAGCCTTGTTTTTCAAACAGATTATACATATAAACCACAGGAAATATTACTGTATTTGGATGGTGCAGATTATTAAATGACTGCTTATACTTGGTTAAATCAATCTCTTATGGACATACATCATCATGGTCATAGAATTTAGTGTGCATATTTAGAACAAGCTGTTGTAGTGCATATAGGTTCCAGCTCTCGCTGGCTCCTCCGTCCAGAACAGAAAAGGGTTGGTGCTTACACTGGTGAGTACAAGTGAGCACAGACTGAGGTCAAAAGCAAGCAAGGATGGTTTTTTTGGTACCCCCTCCCGCCCCCCCAATTTTTTTTTTTTAAATAAACAAAATGAGAGATTATTTTGATTTAGGTTGGTCAAATGCTAGCTCATTGCTGGAACCTTGCCTTTATGGAGGCTGTGGTGGTTTGATTCCCATAGGTGCTCCTTTTTAGTCCTCAGAAGGACTTGGTCGTTGAGGGACCATGTGGCATCCATCCAGTTAATTGTTTGAATGTGTCCATGTACAGATTTTGTTAATCGTTATGAGTGAGCTAGCATCTTACATGCACATTTACAACAAGCTGTTGTAGTACACGCCTGTCATGGGCACAAGTGTTGGCTCTCACCAACTCTTTGTTCATGACAGAAAGATATAATGGTTATTTTTTTATTCCTTTCACAGTGGCAGTTACCATCTGGTGAGAATTCAACCAATAGCAATCCACTTCCTGTGAAAACAACAGCTGTGATTGGTGCAGGGACTATGGGAAGTGGGATTGCAGTCTCGCTTCTGACTTCTGGTTTTCCTGTCATTTTGTTAGAGCAAAATAAGCAGGTATTAAATTGATTTAAAAAATCACCCAAATTAAAGATTTTGTCGAGTTCTGATTTTATTTAATTAACTTGTTTATTGTCAAACTGCATGCTAAATGTAAACAGTCTGAAAACATCAATCCATGTTATTTTTGTTTATTCTAATCTTTTAAAATAAATAAATAGTTATAGGTAAAAAAAACCTCATGGAATTACATGAATGGAGGAAATTAGTATTTTGAAGCCTTAAAATCAGTGTTTTAACCAGGGGTGGGAATTCGTCTCGGATAGGCAGTTTTCCTCTCATGGAACTATATGCTTCCTCTCATTTTAATTGTCCTTGCCTTCAAAATGTGTCAGGTGGCACAGATTTTAACCTAGGATTTCAAGAATTTCCGGGACCCCTCTAGATTTCCTCTTTTTTACAGTTCACCAATTCCCAACCCTGTTTAACTTTTTGTACTAAGTTAATTTTATTTTGCTTTTGTAATCTTTAGCATAGTTCTTTTGATGTCTATTGCTATCTGATGTGATTTGTGGAATGCTAATGAGTGTTTGTTTTTCATTTAGTGTAAACAATGACCGACTTTAGATATATGTTTCAGTGCAATTCTAGTAACTATCCTTGTATTAGCATGACAGTGGTTTCATTAACTTTCTGAGACTTGAGTCTACCTGTTATTTATCTAACAGCTACTGGACAAAGGTGTGCAGACAATCCATTCCATACTTGAGAGGAGTGTGAGATCCAAGAGGCTGACACCTGATGGAATGAAGAAATGTTTGTCTTTTCTCACTCCTGCTGATAACATTGACCGTCTCAAACACGTAGATCTGGTGAGTTGCAATATCAGTTCACCACTATAGTGCTCTGTTTCATGCTAGGGTGTTGTTTAACATTCGTTTTTTCGTTCATTTGTTCGTTCATTCATTCATTCGTTCATTTGTTCGTTCATTTCATTCGTTCATTCGTCCATCCATCCATCTATTGTTTTGTTTCATAGACATCAATTTCTTGTTTGAAATGTAGATTTGGTCAGTTGGAAAAACCATATCCCCATCTTTCCTACAAGTAATTTGTCTGTTTGCAACATAATATCTGTTGAGTTGTGATGTTAATTCACCACCTGATGTTGAGCTTTAGTGTTCTGTTTTCTAGATTTTTATTAATTTCATTTCATCTTATGTTTGTGCTTATATACAATTATGGTTCAAGCATGCTGTCCTAGGCACATACCTCGGCTTCCTGGGCTGTCTGTTAGTTAGATGTTAGTGGTTAGTGAGAGAAAAGAGGGCATAGTGGTCTTACATCTACCCACTGAGTTGTTAAAACTTGCTCTGGGTGGGAACTGGTACCAGGCTGCGAACCCAGTACCTACCAGCCTTATGTCCAATAGTTTAACCACAACACCACCGAGGCTGGTGTTTTCTAGATGTAAATTTCAAATTTTTAGACCTGTATATCTGGTAAATTGAAATATCAATTTTGTATCTGATGTTCAATTTTAGTGCTCTATTTCTCAAATTAATTAAATGTGAGTATTTAAGTGTTAATAAAATCATTGTATGTTTCAGGTCATTGAAGCAGTATTTGAAAACCTGGATTTGAAGAAGGAAATCTTTGCCAAACTGGACACAATTTGCCATAAGGATGCTGTTTTGTGCACCAACACATCCACTCTTGACATAGACAAGGTGATGTGGTTTGCTTCAGCAGCTTCCTCTTATACAAGCAATGTATTGCAGAATGCTATTTATTATCCATATGGTTTTAAATAACCAAGTTAATAATAATCATATGAAGCACACTTGTAATAACAAATGTAATGACGTAATTTTGAGAAGTGACATCATAACATGACCTTGCTTCTCCAGTCCTAGCTCAGACTGTGCATTTGAAAGTCATGTTTTCTGATTTATGACTATGTAGTCCAAATTCAGTTATATGTTGTAATATTGATAACAATAAATTATCTGAGGGACTTTTATTCAGGTTCATGATTTGCTATGGAAGTTTGAGAGATCACTGCACAATTTTTAAATGTTGAATAATGGTTGTTAATCAGTTTTAAAAAATGTTGAATAGTGATTGCTAATCAGTTTTTAAAAATGTTGAATAGTGGTTTTTAATCAATTTTTAAAAATGTTTAATAGTGGTTGCTAATCAATTTTTTAAAATGTTTAATAGTGGTTGTTAATCAATTTTTTAAAATGTTTAATAGTGGTTGCTAATCAATTTTTTAAAATGTTTAATAGTGGTTTCTAATCAATTTTTAATCAGATTAAATTAAATTCAGACATTTTACTTGGTATTATCAGGGCTTTAGATTGCATTAAAGTCGAGGCGATAAACGTTGTGCCCAAAATACAGATGCCCAAAATAATCATGCCCAAATTAAGTATAAACATACTGGCCTTAAAATATCTCACCTCAAAACCACTGAAATATTAAGTTTATTTTCATTAAAACAGCTAGAAATGCATTTCTGAATATTGACAACTCTCCAGTAGCTGTTATAATGATGGTATTGACCTAAAATGACCTTCCTGTACTTAGGAAAAAAAAAGTCCCCGTTGTGCCCAAATTAGTGAGATCTAAAGCCCTGATTATGGATGTCCAGTTTAGAAGGGTTTCAAGGTATAGTTTCAGGCAAATACACATTTCATTGGGTTATTCCTGTTTATCCGAGGGACTTTTATTCAGGTTCATGATTTGCTATGGAAGTTTGAGAGATCACTGCACAATTTTTAAATGTTGAATAGTTGTTAATCATAGCCCAGTGGTACAGTGCCCGCCTGATGCGCGGTCGGTTTAGGATCGATCCCCGTCAGCTAACCACTGGGGGTTTTCTCGACATAACCATATGTCCGACGCCGATATAACCGTAATTATAATGTGTTGAGTGCGTCGTTAAAAAAAAAGAAGAAAAAAAAGTTGTTAATCAATTTAAAAAAAAAGTTTTAATAGTAGTTGCTAATAAAAAATAAAAAATGTTGAATAATGGTTGTTAATCAATTTTTAAAAATGTTTAATAGTGGTTGCTAATCAATTTTTAAAAATGTTGAATAGTGGTTTTTAATCAATTTTAAAAAATGTTTAATAGTGGTTGCTAATCAATTTTTAAAAATGTTTAATAGTGGTTGTTAATCAATTTTTTTAAATGTTTAATAGTGGTTGTTAATCAATTTTTAAAAATGTTTAATAGTGGTTGTTAATCAATTTTTTAAAATGTTTAATAGTGGTTGCTAATCAGTTTTTAAAAATGTTTAATAGTGGTTGCTAATAAAAAATTTAAAATGTTTAATAGTGGTTGTTAATCAATTTTTAAAAATGTTTAATAGTGGGTGTTAATCAATATTTAAAAATGTTGAATAGTGGTTTTTAATCAATTTTTAAAAATGTTTAATAGTGGTTAATCAATTTTTTAAAATGTTTAATAGTGGTTGTTAATCAATTTTAAAAAATGTTTAATAGTGGTTGTT
The DNA here is from genome assembly GCA_016106625.1 of Dracogyra subfuscus. NCBI lineage: Eukaryota > Metazoa > Mollusca > Gastropoda > Neomphalida > Peltospiridae > Dracogyra > Dracogyra subfuscus. The sequence goes on from JAECMU010058842.1 coordinate 9,932, forward strand.
AATCAATTTTTAAAAATGTTTAATAGTGGTTGCTAATCAATTTTTAATCAGATTAAATTAAATTCAGACATTTTACTTGGTGTTATGGGTGTCCAGTTTAGAAGGGTTTCAAGGTGTAGTTTCAGGCAAATAAACATTTTATTGCGTTATTCCTGTTTTTGTTCTCAGATTGCTTCTGCTACCACCAGACCTGACAAAGTTGTTGGAAGTCATTTTTTCGCACCAGCATTCATTATGCGTCTTCTGGAGAATGTTTATGGATCAAAGACATCAGGAACTACTGTTTCCACAGTGATGCAGTTGGGGAAGAAAATGGGAAAAGTAATAATTTAGTTTACCAGATTCTTACCTAGAATGTAGTTGTTGAAAACCTCCTGAACTTTAAAATCTCTCAAAACCTATGCTTAGCAGATGGATACAATGAATTTATGTTTTCTCATAGGGAACATATAAACATCTTGGTTGGCTTGGTATTTCTGAAAAAGAAACCAAAATAAATATTGTATTTCAGGCTGCGAATTTAGCATGATAGCAAGCTTCCACAAATCATAGGTTAAACAGGGCTTCTAGATTATGGTAGCTCCACTCTCATGGTTAGTGATATTCTATGTTGGGTTTTTAAATAACTACTGTTTCCATGCCCGACGGCTAGTGAAGTGTTTATGGTCAAATATTGCAGTTAAGTTGTTTTTTCAATCTGAATATCCTGCCCTTACCCCATCCCCCAATGTTAGTATTTTTAAGGAATATCTCCGTCAATTTTTATTACTATTATTTAGTAAAATTGTATTGACTTAAAGTAAAGTAGGGCTACTAAATGTTTTAAATCACTGATCCCATGGATAGTGGATTTTATGAAATTTTTAGAAATTATTTTTTATGATTCTGATCCTAAAATAAAATTCCTCAAATTCAGTTCCTGCATTTGATGAGTCTGATCAGTAATTAATGTGTTCAGTGTGTTAGTTACATTTCATATCTTTATTGAAGAGATCAGTCATTCATTATGTATAGAGTTATGTGGCACTGGTTTCTTAGTGAGGCCAATAAATAAATATGTATATGGTTATATATTATTGCTTTGTGTCACTGACTTTTGTAGGTACCGGTGTTGGTTGGAACCTGCCATGGTTTTGTAGCAAACAGAACATTAATGAAGTACTCTGCAGAGGTAATCATTATTGTAAATCAAGACCAGGCTGTTTTTTGTTGTCATATTTTGTTTCTTTTTTCTCTCTTTTTTCTTTGGTTTGGATTGGGGGCTGGGAATTTTTTTCTTTTTTTTTCTGCCTTGCCTTGACAAAGTCGAAATGTGAAATACTGGTATTGCTTTTCTTATGGCAGTCTTTGCATTTATCTCCATTCAGGGGCGAGACGTAGCTCAGTGGTAAAGCACTCGCTTGTTGTATAGTCTGTCTGGGATCGATCCCTGTCAGTGGGTCATTTGGACTATTTTCGTTCCAGCCAATGCATCACAATTGGTATAATAAAGGCCGTGGTATGTGCTATCCTGTCTGTGGGATGGTGTATATAAAAGATACCTTGCTAGCTCCATTCATCTAAGTCCATTGAAACTTAATTTATTGTTGCAATTATGAAAGTTCACATAAATTATAATTGCATTTGACACAACTATGAGTAATTATGAGTAACACTAAAAGGTAGGTGAAAGATTGAATTGTTCAGAATTCTTGTTTCTTCAGTTTTCATTTCAACAGCAGGGCTAGCTCTGGCACTCGTCAAATTCGCTATTTGTGAATTTCAAAAACAATTAGCGAATTTTATTTTGATTTGGTGAAATAATTGATATTATGTTAGAAAATATCTGGGTTTCTGCAGGTTTTGAAGTTTAGTAGGTAATTTGGTGAAATTGCTGATCCACAGCTAGCCCTGATTATAGGATATTGTAATTGTGCAAATGTCTGATGCCCTCATATTGTTACCATACAGCCATCTCTTGTAATGTTAAAGAACATTGTCAGACTGTGTTATTTTGTAACACAATTGTTTAATTTGATATCCACGACCAGTCAAGTGGAAACCATTTGCAGTGGAACTTGGGTGGTTTGGGGGGGGTTACTAACTAATGAAAGTGGCTTGTCAATTTGAACCCGAATTACATTTGGAATTAGGGGTGTTTGTATCAATTTTCTGTTTCTTTTTAAGACTATTGTCGTGTTTAAATTTATATTCACTTTTAGACCAGGTTCTTGCTGGAAGAAGGTGCTCTCCCACATGAGGTGGACCAGGCAATGGAAGATTTTGGGATGGCCATGGGAAGTTTCAGAACGAGTGACCTTTCAGGTCTGTACATGCGATAACTCCTGTCACAATGGGTGGGACACAGCCCAGTGGTAAAGCACTCAATTGATGCATGGTCGGTCTAGGATCGATCCCCTTCGGTGGGCCCATTGGGCTATTTCTTTCTCCATCCAGTGCACCAAGACTGATATATCAAAGGTCGTGGTATATGCTATCCTGTCTGTGGGATGATGCATGTAAAAGATCCTTTTTTACTAATGGAAAACGGTATGATTATTTATTAATCAGTGTGCTCTAGTGTTGTTGTTGTTAAACAAAACTTTAAACAAAACTTTTTACAAGTCACAACAACAGTCTTGTCACCAAATAATGATGTTCTGATTATATTTAAACTTTATCAGTTAGGTTTTAACCCATATCTGTAATTGAGTGTCATGGAAAATGTTAACTGTAATTATTTCTAGTCTTGTATATGATGGAATTCATGTCAAATCTGTTGTGGTTTGAGTTTGCTTCTGTGCATTTAGAAAACAAATACTGAATATGTATTAATGGTAAAATGAGAAAAGTTGGTGGTATCTAATTCGGTGAACATGACATGATGCTTTTAAATGCAGTGCATAAATATAGTACTCTGTTTTTAAAGTGTCTTTGTAATTGAACAGGGAACTAATTGATTTAATGACAATCGAATAAAGCGTTATGAATACTATTTCCTTCTATACTGTTACAAGTAATAAATATATGCCTTCATTTAGGCTGTTAAATATAAATTGGCTTCAAAGTAACAAGTAACTTTCATTACGTAGTACCCCCACCAATTCTGCTACAAATAGATTCCATTTGAGTATTCCTTGGTGTCAGGTTAAACAATTTAATATTGATAAAGCTTGATGTTGTTTTCTCTCTGTGTACTTGATATTAGCAACTTAACCTGTGGCCACTATACTAACCATTATTCATTTCTGTTTGAACAAATGGTTTAAATGTAACTTGTTTCAAATAAAATGTAGGTACCTTGCATGAATATAAAAGTTTGTTTTGTTTAACAACACCACTAGATCATATTGATTTATTAATCATCGGCTACTGGATGTTAAACATATGGTCATTTTAACACAGTCATAGAGAGGAAACCTGCTACATTTTTCCATTAGTAGCAAGGGATCTTTTTTATGCACCATCTCTCAAACAGGATAGCACATACCACAGTCTTTGATATACCAGACATGGTGCACTGGCTGTGACAAGAAATAGTCTAATGGACCCACCGACGGGGATCGATCTCAGACCGACCTCGCAGTTTTCCATTGTTTATTAATCAACTGTGTAACAATGTTATTACTACTGTCTGCTAAACACTGAAAACTAAACTGAACACATACTGAGAACAGGAAATTGATGTGACGTTTTATTGTTATTCAGTGGCATTTCATCATTCTAAAACTAATACATTTTGTGAGGTGAATCATGGAAGTAATCTGTCTTATGTGTTTTACTCTTTTTCTACTGCAGGAATAGATGTTGGTTACAGAATTTTCCAGGAGCAAGCGAAAGCCGAGGGTTACACTGTAACCATGGAAACTCGGCATGTTGGTGGAGAACGATACTGTTCATTGACACATAAGTTGTATAACCTACAGAGACTGGGACAGAAAACAGGTATGTCAAGTTTGGTACTATATACCTACAAAGACTGGGTCAGATTATTAGCTAATCTTAGAAGATTGAGGAAGGAATGTTTTTCAACACCACAGTCCTCGGTCGAACAGTAGTTAAGCCATTTGACTACAGACTTGTAGATACATGGTTCACAGACCGGTACCGGCTCCAACCCGGAACGAGTTCTTAAGAGCTCAATGGGTAGGTGTAAGGCCACTACACCATCGTGTCTCTCACTAACCACTAACCAACTAACAACTAAACCACTGTCCTTGACATACAGCCCAGATAGCTGAGGTGTGTGCCCAGGACAGAGAGAGACCGATAAACATGCTGACTAACCTGTTAAAAGTTATCTTGTAATATTATTTGACTGATATTGAGATAAAGTTATTATTTTACTGATATTGTAGGTCTTTGTTGTGTTTTCATTTTACTGATGTTAATGTTAATATCAGCTCAAACAACAGAAGTCACGTGGTCATGCAAGATAGATCTCTTCCGCATGGGCTGACATCATGGAATATGCCTGTCTTGCATGGCTAGGGATGGGAGAAAAAGGTGTGTTATTATTTTACTAATGTTGCAGATAAAGATGTGTTATTATTTTACTGATGTTGCAGATAAAGATGTGTTATTATTTTACTGATATTTAGGGGATAGTTGTGTTGTTATTTTACTGATATTGTAGGTAAAGATTGTGTTATTGTTTTACTGATATTGCAGATAAAGATTGTGTTATTATTTTACTGATGTTGCAGATACAGATTGTGTTATTATTTTACTTATATTTAGGGGATAGTTGTGTTGTTATTTTACTGATATTGTAGGTAAAGATTGTGTTATTGTTTTACTGATATTGCAGATAAAGATTGTGTTATTATTTTACTGATGTTGCAGATACAGATTGTGTTATTATTTTACTGATGTTATTGGTAAAGATTGTGTTATTATTTTACTGATAATTGTAGGTGATGATGGTGTTGTTATTTTACTGATGTTGCAGATAAAGATTGTGTTATAATTTGACTGATATTGTAGGTAAAGATTGTGTTATTATTTTACTGATGTTGCAGATACAGATTGTGTTATTATTTTACTGATGTTGTTAGTAAAGATTGTGTTATTATTTTACTGATAATTGTAGGTGGTGATGATGGTGTTGTTATTTTACTGATGTTGTAGATAAAGGTTGTGTTATTATTGGACTGATATTGTAGGTAAAGATTGTGTTATTATTTTACTGATGTTGCAGATACAGATTGTGTTATTATTTTACTGATGTTGTTGGTAAAGATTGCGTTATTATTTTACTGATAATTGTAGGTGATGATGGTGTTGTTATTTTACTGATCTTGTAGATAAAGGTTGTGTTATTATTTTACTGATGTTGCAGATACAGATTGTGTTATTATTTTACTGATGTTGTTGGTAAAGATTGTGTTATTATTTTACTGATAATTTTAGGTGATGATGGTGTTGTTATTTTACTGATGTTGTAGATAAAGGTTGTGTTATTATTTGACTGATATTGTAGGTAAAGATTGTGTTATTATTTGACTGATATTGTAGGTAAAGATTGTGTTATTATTTTACTGATGTTGTAGATAAAGGTTGTGTTATTATTTGACTGATATTGTAGGTAAAGATTGTGTTATTATTTGACTGATATTGTAGGTAAAGATTGTGTTATTATTTGACTGATGTTGTAGATAAAGGTTGTGTTATTATTTGACTGATATTGTAGGTAAAGATTGTGTTATTATTTGACTGATATTGTAGGTAAAGATTGTGTTATTATTTTACTTATGTTGCAGATAAAGATTGTGTTATTATTTGACTGATGTTGCAGATAAAGATTGTATTATTGTTTTACTGATATTGTAGGTAAAGATTGTGTTATTATTTTACTTATGTTGCAGATAAAGATTGTGTTATTATTTGACTGATATTGTAGGTAAAGGTTGTGTTATTATTTTACTGATGTTGCAGATAAAGATTGTGTTATTATTTTACTGATGTTGCAAATACAGATTGTGTTATTATTTTACTGATGTTGTTGGTAAAGATGGTGTTATTATTTTACTGATAATTGAAGGTGATGATGGTGTTGTTATTTTACTGATGTTGCAGATAAAGATTGTGTTATAATTTGACTGATATTGTAGGTAAAGATTGTGTTATTATTTTACTGATGTTGCAGATACAGATTGTGTTATTATTTTACTGATGTTGTTAGTAAAGATTGTGTTATTATTTTACTTATATTTAGGGGATAGTTGTGTTGTTATTTTACTGATATTGT
>JAECMU010058850.1:0-15064 GCA_016106625.1 Dracogyra subfuscus
TATCTGGTCAGAGCGCTCATATGAAGTGCATGGGCCATAAGATCCAATTCCCTTGATAAGACTCTTTTTTTTTTTAAATTATGTGACCATTTTATAAAAATCTGGTCAGTGTTTCTTCCAAAAAGAAATTTTGGGCTATAGTGCTATGGAATTGAATGCAACCACAGTCAACAAGGGCTCCTACAGAAAGAAAATGGGTTAAGTTTAGGGTTAGGGTTAGGGAAGTCATACAGTAATGGTAAGAATAATTAATTATGTCAAAAGATTAACTTAAATATCTGCAAAACGTTTTGGGTAAGGCACCATACTCATTTTACATTCTTACAGAAAACCTGATGATTTGTACTCTCCTGTCTCAGATTCTATGGAAAAATACATATAAAAGATCCCTTGCTACTAATGAAGTGGGTTTCCTATGAAGAAATTGTGTCATAATTACAATTTGTTTGCCATACAGTATGTGATGATTAATTTTTGAATGTGCTCTAGGGGTGTTCTTAAAACAAACTCTTATTTTCAACATTTTATACTTTAAAATAAGAATTTAATCTTAATTTTGTGAATACATTTAATTAACAATTTACCGAAATGTTAATGTAATAATCAGCATACTGAATTAGCTTTATTGTAAGACAGTTTGTTTAAAACTAAGGCTACACATTTTGAAACAAAATTCATCAGATTACTACTATTTTGGGTTTCATTACCTATCTGAGTCATGCTTGACTCTATGTTATATATATGCATGACCAAAAACAATGTTTAAAACATGTAACTAGTTCATTTTTTTATGATATAATAATACAATTCCAAATACACACACCCATAACTATGCAATTCGCATAATGACACTGCTTCAGGCTACCATAAACTGCATAATTTTAATGCCAGTCATTTTTATTTTTTTTTCATTTTTGTTTTTCGTTTCTAATTAAATTGAAGAAATCCTATGAAAATTAAAAAGTATTTAATTTATTTTGCTATACTAAAATAGCTGAGGATATTTTTGGATGCTAAACATATTTTTCGGGATTGTTAGTAAAAACTGAGTTTGTTTCTTAATAATTGGAAGAATAACATTAAACACACCAGCACTTTTTGAATATTTATCTTTTCTTCCCCAAAAAAGGAAAACCCCCCAAAAACCCAGATAAAATGTTAAAGTTTATTATTACTTTTCTGAACTACTGGCAGATGTTCTGAGATAGGAATTAAACCTGTTTTTCTGGCTTCGCAAGCTTTTGTTAGTAAAGTCATGTAGTTTGTATTAATCAGACAAATTCACATCAAAGATGAAGTCTGACCTCCCCATCCATTAACTCCCACTCGGTGACAGTGTCCATTTGTGAATGGTAGGTAATGTGCTTTTGTTTACAACATGTTTTCTCTTAGAAATTCTTAAAAAAATATAAATAAAAATGATGTTGTTATTTGTAACATTATTGCTAAATATTTATCAATTTAGAGCCCCCATTTGTTTTTCATTTTGCTTATCCATGCCATTAAAGCACAAGCTTTTATATCATTTCTGACAAAGAAATTAATTAGTTTTAAAAGACAATTTTTTTGGGTGAACATGTTCCAGTACATACATGTATTAGATCATAAAACCAACTCTGATTTTGATTATGTAATGTAATAATAATTTTAAAAAAATCTACATTATTTAAATTTTATTAACCTTTAGACTGCTGGATTAATTTTTGACAAAAAACAAGTTTAAATTTTTTTACTTAAATGCTTTAGAAAAACATAAAATAAAGTTCATATGTGAATCGGGAAGTATTATTTTGTTTGTTTTTCTAATTTTTATGATATTTTAGATCAGTTGATGTTGATTAGCATTCGTTATTCAACAGAATGCAAAACCCCCCAAAACAAATCCACCGAAAAAACTTAAAAAATAAAGTTATTTGGTTAAAGCTGTACTCTATTCCATGAGAAAGAATATGCAGATGTTACACAAAACTGATATTAAATAGCAGGAGGTGTGTCTTCTTTTGATAGCTTTTGAAAACAAGCTGTCCCATGGAGAAAACTAATGCCATTAATGCAATTACATACACTGATGCTGGCATGCATTTCATCAGACGTTTGTGTGTTTCGTGCCAAATAGTGCTTGAGCCAAGGCCAGTCTTGGAAATGGAGATAACATGGTTTGAAACTGATACTTTATAGCAATTTGGAATGAAATGACTGTATGACGAATCAATATCTCAAATACCAAGAGTTGCAATTTTTATCGCCAAAGATCATTAGTAAATACGGAGTCCATCACAAAATTAGATGGTAATCAAGTGATGATGTTCTGAAAGGAATTGTTTCTGTTGCCCAGTACCCTTTCTATGAGAAATGAAGACTTCAAAGTTTGAGAATTAGCCTGACAAAAATCTTCAAAACGTTTAGCATTTTCATTCCTTAGTACTGATTAACTTTGTTGCATACATGTATATCTGTCTCTTGATGTTCGTGATGAAAGTGTGAATATTACAATTACTACACTAATTGTTCTTATCCAATATTTCTACTGAGATTTATTCTTCTTCTTCGTAACCTGTTTCATCACTATAACTGAAAAAGAACATTTGGTCAAAATCACTTGGATCTTGGTTTATTGTTTCTCTTTATTGTTTTTAACTTTTGATTCTTTTCAAGACTGGTTTAATATTTTTATATGAGTATTCAGGAAGTGCATTCCTCAATGGCATGAATCTCTCCCCAATTCAACAAAATTAAAAGGTTTTTTTTGCTTAATAAGTTAATAACACCACTAGAACACATTGATTTATTAATCATCAGCTACTGTCCCCAGTTCATGAAACTTCGATTTTTAAAATAAAGTTATAATTCATTTAACTTTCAAGAATGGCTAATACTTGGTATCAGGGCACCTCTTTCAACTGTGCTCTCCCAAGCCCATTAATGTGATATGTTAACCTTTTGCTAAAGTTAAAAAAAAAAGTGGTATATTTTACCATGTTTCAGTCGTTACAATGCATATCCCACCCCCATAAATATGACACCAGGCAAGGTAGAAATTGGGTAACTGATGAAAAGGAATATATTTTAAGTATTTTTAATGGTTAAAACATTTTTTAAACCATTTATATTTTCACTAATGATAATATGCAAGCCATTGCATCTTTGTCATTCTAGTTGTTCTGTATGAAATTCCAGCTTCTTTTGTGTGTGCGTGCGTGCATATTTTAAATCTGTTGTTGCACAGAATTCTATATAGTATCAAGACACCATATTCTATTTTAGCAGATATAAATATTTGTTGGGTCTTCTGGCATTAAAAGTTGAGAATGGTAGTTCATGTTACCAGGAGGTTGCCACATGCAAAGACAGAGAAGAATGACCTTTGAAAAGCTTTTCAGACCTTGCAAATAAGAAGAGAAAAAAAAATTGCAGGTCATTTTGCAAAAGAGAGCTGTGTGTATGATCATTTCATCTTCTATTTATCTGAGGATGAGCTTGTGATTCTGTTACATTTTAATTTTATAATGCTCTAGAATACAGAGGTTCTAAATGTTTTACACTGTCCTAAACCATCCACTCGGTACTATCTTTTTTTCCAACAGGCGTTATTTTTTCTTAGCAGGTCATATTTCTTTCTTTCTTATTCTACTTATATTTTGAGTCCTGCCATGGATATATATGTTTATCTTGATGCCCGAGTCTTGTTGGTTGACCTCTGCACACATTTAAACAGTTGTTTAAGTGAATTTTGTAAACCAATAATTTACATTTCATATTAGCATTAATAGTACTGGTACTTTAAAATAGGTACTGTGTGCAGGAATGTTATGATTGGAAAACTGGTCTCATTAAATTATGCTAACCCCGATATGTTAACCAATCACATTAGCTCTCATGTTACAGGCTTGTCACTAGAAATTGTTCATCGCAATGTGACACACGGAAATGTTATTACAATGTAATCTCTCTCCCAGGTGTGTGATAAATGGAAATATAACATGTCATGTATGATGCTCTCTTGTGACACTTGTGGCAAACGTGTGAAAACTACTAATCAATATCAATTATTTTTAATTAATATAGTTTCTTACAATTTGGTGACTCCTAATAAAAAATATTCAATGGAGAAACTAATAAACAAAATATTAAAGGTTTTAATCATAACATTTGTCTTGTTTAATGGTACAATTAGAGTACATTGATTAATGAATCATCTGGATTTCAGACAGTTGATAATTCTGACGTGTAGTCATCATAGCCCTGTAGTAAAGCACTCACTTGATGCACGGTCAGTTAGCGATTGATCAAACAAACTTTACTCTCCGGAGGAAATCCATTTGTAACAAAGGATATTTTGTATGGTCTTTCCAACAGACAGGACTACACATACCACAGCTATTGGTATACCAAATTTTGGTTATAGCATGTTGGACAGTGTTTTATAAAATGATATCTAAACAGTTTTGCTATAATTAATGAAGCCATTATGCAGAGCTATTGGCAGATTTCTAAAGTGTATCACCATGAAATCAGCACCATGCAGATCAAGAGTGCTCACAAAGCTAGAAAAATCTCATTTCATGGATGTCACTGACCTCAGTCAGCCCAGTCAGTCTGTACCCATGTGTAACAATCCTAATACTTTTATCAGATGGCAGTCTTCTATAGTGACAACTTTACCAGAATTTTAATCTATATATCATCCATGTTATACTATTTCACACCATTTCCCTTAGGTTGTGTAATTGTTTTATTCATAATTTTGGAGTAGAAAATTCTTAATCTGAATAGAAGTAATCACTTTTATTATTGTATAAAGACATATTTAAAAAATGCCCCTCCTTCCCCCATATTATTTTTTTTTATGCAGAATGGATAAATTAATTTGAATAAATACATGTATAGAATTACTCTTTTAATTTCTAACTTAGCTCAATGAGATGTATCGAACAGCCATAAATATAAATGATAGTAATCAATTTATTATTAACCTGCAATTTTCGTATAAGATTTAAGATGTTGTGTCCTAAATTTACTGGGTGCATAAATATACCAGCAAATCAGATGATGTATTTGTTTAAAATGTCAGATAATATATACCAGTAAAATATGTCAATTGATACAAATTTATTATATAGAAATTATGTCAACAGGAAATGTGGAAAACGTTTTTTGGTTTAATTTGATTATTTCAACAGTGTTTATGGTTTTAGCACAGAATGTCAATAACTTTGGAATCTTTACTAGACAGACCATTTGTTATCGGCATTGTAAAACATTATGTTTATAATACATGCACATAGAAGTCAGGGTTTTATTTCTAGAATTTAGCTTGACACCCATTGCTTTGATGTGACATTTTAAGAAAAATTTATAATTTTCAGTTATCTTACAACTTGTTTAAAAATGTATATAATAGTAACTTACTTTTGCTAGTTTTTAAACAACTTGTTGTAAAATAATGGTATCACACTGCCACTAATTTAATATCATCTATTTCTAATCTGAATGTTTTACTGTACTGCAACATTTGAAAGATAAAACAATTTATGTATTTTTGTTGACAATGTCTGATTCTGTGTGTGGACTGAGATGTGATTAATCACAAAATGAGATGAGAGTTGTTGGTGTAAAAGAAACATGTCCTGTTTACAAGTGCATCCCATCCAGTTAGACAGGTCCTGGGCTAGGCTATACCTGCCTCATGGAGATTCAAGCCATCCTGAAACATTAAAGGTATAATGTTTATATGACCGAATGCAGCCCCAGTGATAACTTGGCTTTTTATGACCACCCATATGGCACACTGTTGTGGGATAAAATGTTGCCAAGACAGGCAGGTCTCTTGTAACCAGGCAACTGGAAGCTTGAACTTACTCTGTCATCCCCGTTTATGACAGTCCTGTCGATTGGCTACGTTTTCAAGGCAGGATAGGTATGACTGTAAATGATTGGGTTTTGTCTTGTAAATCAGTTGTAAGTTGCTGTCAGCCCCAGCTGCATATGAGTGTATTTACCTTAGATCTGAAGAGTAATTGAGGCTTTGATTTATGAGGGTCTTGTTTTTGCTATGGCCGTTGTTCTTGCATTGTAGCTAAGTGGACTGTCCTGGAAACATGAGGTAGGTTGGTTGTTACCTTTCAGCTGCATGATAACCAACTGTCGCCCACATGACAACCTTTTAAAAAAAAGCATTTCATTTAATCCTCGCAAATATTTATGCATATGTGTGTAATATATGTGTGTATATGTATATATATGTTATTTTAAATACTTAAAATATTTCCATTTCATTTATTACCCTTTACTTTTCTAATATGTCTAATTAGGGTTGGGACAGGGTTTTTTATAGTTTGTTTTTAAAGATTTTATTATTACTTATTGCTATAATTTTTGTTTAAATGTTATCATTTCAGCGGTAACAGTAAAAAGTTGTATAATCGATCAAAACCCATTACATTATTATATTTATATTCACTTGGATACATATATGGTTTAGGTCTTGGTCTAAAGTGCCTAATTTATACAATTTATTTTTATTTATAGATGAACACTAAACAACAAAACCTATATAACATTTGGCTAAAATGAAAAGCTAATGTATGTATTAATACAAATATTAATATCCAGTGACTTGTTTTGATGAGTATAAAATTATTTTCTGAAGTTAACTGTGTATAAAATAAAGTTAAAACAGACTCCCATCCCACAAAACAAAACAAAAATGTTTTGCCAAGTTGTAGTGAAATATCACATGACATTCCGTATGTTTTCATTTTTAATAATGGCTATTTCAGTTTAATAAATTTTTTAATTGAAAATGCATAATTAAAATAGCTTTTTGGCTAAAATTAAATTGACCAGGAGTTAACCCCAATATTAACATAATCATAATAATATATTTCTCAACAGTAGTGACATACTGAAACTGATCAATAAATGAAGTCACTATGATCATCTTCATTTTTGGATTGTTTAAAGACTGTTTACCCTGCTTACTTGAAAGCAACAGTAGGAATATTTGCTTGTTATTAGGAACACAAAGTACACAGTAAAATAGATTTAAAATGAATAGCTCATAATGAATACTTTTCTAATAATAAAGTTAACCTTTATATCCTTAATAAGTCATTGAAAAATAAACACATTGCATGTATTTTTGTTTTCCATATATAATGTGGCTTTTTACTGTGTAGTAGCTTTAAGTGTGAAATCCTTCAGTACCATATAAACATGTGTGAATTATAACCACAATAACCCTATTTATACCCTGTATAATGCTACATATATTCATATTAATTCATAATAAACTTACCTGAAACCAACTTACATATTTTTAATTATGCTTTATAAAATTTGCAAAGAGTTTTACTTTAAGTTTATTGTGTATAACATGACATTTTTTAAAGACATGAATCTAAAATTATTTTTGTCAAAAAATATATTTGAAAAATAATGTTTAAGCTGTGTGGAAGAATTGAAAGGACAGAACAATTTTGATGTGATCTATACAGAGTTTAAATTGTACTTACTCTAGTCATTCACAACTTAACCGCTTGAGGAAGTGAGTAACTTGGTGATTAAACATTGATATGAGATGTAATGGGTTGTGGATCCATAGGCTTTTCCCATTCCAACCAGTACTTCTTGATGGGTATGTTAAAAATCAGTCCTTGGAAAAGTGTAGACACTGGGCTTGAAAAACAACCTGCCAAATGTTTTAATTTTTGTTTTTTAATTTTAAAGATCTACAGGTGAAATAAAAATTCACCTGCTAAAACCACTTAGACAAGAGACAGACATTATACTCTAAAATAAATATCAGAAGTCCTAATTTTTCACACTATCCCAAACACTTTCATTACACTGTCTTTATTTCCATATTTATTTTTTCTTAGCATGGGATATTACTTTTGGCCTGCTATTTTGACAACTTTAAATACTAATTGACAGGCCATATTTGACTCCTGAGATAAACAAAATCTATTTGCAATATAATAAAAATAGCCTATAAAAACCAAAATTTCATTTTACTGTCTTGACTAATTGTTGCAATACCAATATGTTAAGACTTATATTAGATGTTTAAAATGTGCTGGGGTGTTCATAAATTATCCTTCCCTTTTTTAATAAGTAATACAGAAGTTGAGGGTTTTGTATTTGTATTTTTCAAAGCAATATTTATGATATTATATGCATACATATTTATGTTGTTGCATGCATATATAATATACATATATGCAAACATATACAGTATATAAATATATAAAATTATTTGATTAGTAAAATATGCAAAATCCATGAAATTCAGGTGTAATAGTCAACAGTCTTAATCAAGCTAACATTATGTTATTCACTGTAAAAACGTTATCTGTTATCTAATGGCCATTCCAGAATTGATCACATGAGTGGTTGATGGACATGCTATTAGTATCATGCCTATCAAGTTTACAGCATCTTTTCCCTTTATTAATCACTGGCTGTCAAGTATTTGGTAATTCTGACATAGTTTTAGAGAGGAAACCTGTTTAAGGGATCTTTTATATGCTGCATCCAACAGACAGGATAGCACATACCACAGCCTTTGATATATCAGTTATGGTATAATGGATGGAATGAGAAATGGCCCAATAGGCCTATCAATGGGGATCTATCCCAAACCAACCATTCTATCAAGCGAGCACTTTACCACTGGGCTACATTCTGCCCATACATGGTTTCAATGACATTTTTGTTTGTTGGTGCATGAAAAAAAAGGACTAAAAAATAACAAAGAAAATTGTCATTTGTATAGTGGGGTGTAGCCTCGGCAGTTTTAGGTTTTCCCCCATTCCAACCAGTACCTTCCCTATGACTGGAGCACAAATGGCCATAGTATGTACTGTTCTGTTTATAGCAAAATACTTTAAAAAGATCCATCTCTGCTTTATCAGTAAGAGTAGCTAGCCCATGTGGCAGCAGTGAGTTTCTTCTCTTTCAGGAACAAATGTTGAAATAACCGTTTGTCTTGACAGCAAACAGCCACACTTTAAAATGTACTTGTGTTTGTTAAACAATCCTTTTCTTTCCTTGCCATCCTGTGATCAGTTGTGGATAATATAAGAAAGAACATAGTTTATGACCTCAGTTATTGTTAATAGCTAAATGATTTTAAAAACTCTTCTTTTTATTGGCAGACATTATTTAGAAATACCTATTAAGAAAAACAATACATATTCCATCTTATTTCTTGTGCATTTGGTGGATAATTCCAGACAGTTTGATCACTATAGCAAATGTTGTTACATACGTTTTTATCTGATATTGTCCAATAGTCCTGAGAGGTTTGTTGTATGTGTTTACCCATACAAATAAAGACAAGCCATAAATTTGTCCAACCCATTTGGATGTGCCAGATAAAAGTTAAAGTGGCAGTTCAGGAGAAGATTGTAAACTTTACTAGCAGTTTACAAACATCAAAGTGGATACCTTGAGAATGAAATTGTAAGGGGAGAGGCCAGTTCTAGGAAGATAAGAAAGAACATTTTCTCTTTGACATGCACACAAAGAATTAGTCCACATTAGGCACTCTGTTTGTTTGAAGTAACCTTCAGTAACTGATGGCATGTCAGAGGTAACTCCGCTAACTGTTGTCCATCTTGTTGGGAGTTTCAAAATCTTGTTTGACTGTGAAGGATAAGTTAAAACCGTGGGTTTTGCAAAATCTCAGTTTCCTTTTTTTATTTTTATTTTTAAATTATAAACTACATTTTTATTTTAAAATGCTGGCACTTTCGATGAAACCCTTTCTATATAGAAATTATTCGTTTAGATGTGTGTTGATTGTTGTGTAATTTATTGAAAACGTGTGACAGCATTTTGGTGTTCCCTTAATTCGGATATCCCCATGAAGGCCCTTTGCTTGTCTTACATTGTGTATCTTGACCCTTATCTGTGTTTATTGGAGCCAATTAAGTATATCACCATGATTAAACAAATTGCCCTTCCTATTGTGATGTATTATGCAATGCTGTAAACAAGATTTGGAAGAGATTCTGGCTGAAATTAGGTAACTAGAGGGTCAACAGCTGCATGCACACATTCTAATTTAATTAAAGTTTCCTCTTTTTCTTCTTTCTTTTTTTTGCATTGCACCTACAGTAATGGTGTTGAGTGGTGACCTATGCCAGCTATACACACTCAAATACAGACAGACAATATGGCTCAGTTTAACATTTCTTTACATTATTATCGGGATGAATCGAGAATGATTTATCTGAGAGTTGAGAATCTTCTACCTGTTTTGTTTTTCCCCATTCTAAGTTATATATTAAAAACTATAGACCATACTATACCCCATACTAGTTTTTGTCAATACTTCTAGTTTGGCTTGACATTTAAAAAAAAAAAAAAAAAAAAAAAAAAAAAAAAGTTTTGGAAATTTTTATGAGTAGTTTGTAAAAGCATTAGTCATATAAAGAAAACTGCAAAACTCGGCCAAGAATGTTGTTTACTCATGGAAATTGTATTTTCTTGATGTATTTATTCTACTGAACTCTGTATATGATTAGTCTTTTCTTAGTGTGTGGCTGGTAATTGGGAGATTATGTTTTGTGTATGAAATAAAAATATTAAGAAATATAATTCTGAATTCCATAAGCAGGTGACATTTTCCGCTATAGATTAGTATTGCTGTTCTATTTTTGCGAACAAGCTTCATCAAGCCGGTCTTGGGAGAGTGGCAGTCTTCCTATACACAGTGAAGGAAGGATGAAGTAGTCTTGTGTCGTGCTCACATCGGTCATACTTACTTGATCTATTCATTTACCTTAAAAAAAGATCCTCCACCTCAGTGTGAGCACTGTCAGTGTACTTTGACTGTGCGCCACATTTTGGTGGAGTGTACTCGGCTCAAGGAAACTAGAAAAGATATATTTGGACAGCGATCTGTGATGGAATCCTTTCGATTCCATCCAGAAATTATTTTACAGTTTTTACGTGACACTGAATTTTATTCTAAATTTTAATTATATTACTGTGTTTTTCTTTAACTGTTGAATTTTTATATTGATGTTGATCATCACATTTTCATAGTTTGACACCTAATAGCTGATGTATTTATCATGCTGGGGTGTCGTTAAACATTCATTCATTGCTGTTCTATTTATATCTGTATCAATGTGTTCACAATTTGCACATTTTAGTTAATTGCAAAACAGCTTTCCATTTATTTTTACGTCAAACCAAATTGGAATTATTGACAAGAAACACTTAAAATATTTGCTGGTACATTTCTGTCCTACGTGCAATTCACAAAAAAAAAATCCTTTGCTTCTAATACAAATTATAGCCTTTGTAGTTACTTCAAGTTTCCCCTTGCTTTTTGTTTACACCAGGTATCACAATTACTGATTTAAAAATTAGTGTGTTTAATGAACCTTTATTTTGTTGCAGAAAATGAACTCGATTACCATCATTCTTTGTAAAATTGATTTTTCTTTTGCAAAAAATATGGGGCCTGGCCATGTGCACTGGTGGAATTGATAAGTAGCGTTGAGGATGTGCAATAAATAACTCAGTTGTAAATCTTGCTAATCCTGACAAAACTGTTTAATATCTTTCAGGATTACGTGTTCTCGACTACCGGCGTGCACACAGTCACTGCTACAGTGTTCAACAGCTATGGCAGTGTGGAGAAGAACCTCACAGTGGTAGGTACATGTGTGTGTGTGTCTGTGTCTGTGTGTGTGTGTGTGTGTCTGTGTGTGTTTGTGTGTCTGTGTGTGTGTGTGTGTGTGTATCTAGTCCCGATTAAAAATTCACTAGCCCTAATTTACTTTAAGTAAATTAAATTTTACTAAGATTAAATTGGATATGTTACCTAAAGGATGAGATAGATCTTAAAGCCCCAAGGGTGGGGTTGGGTGTAGAGGTGGACCAGGATATTCATATTTACATAATAGTCTTAAATGCAACATTTAACAACTGTTCACTAGTTATTGGTCATGGTGAGAGTAATTAGTTAATATCCCAGCCTTGAATATCACTAGCCATAGGAGTAGGGCTATCATAATCTAGAAGCCATGTATGATGTTGAAACAGATAGTTCGTATTATAACGGTTGTGTATGTCAAGGTCACAGTGACACACACTATTATTATGGTAGGCCTTGAAAAGTAGAACTTTCTTAAGTATAAATATTCCACAATTACAGAGTTGTAAACATTAAATAAAAAAATATCACCTAACTAAGCATGTGACCTTACAGGTTATTCCGTATGTATATTGATTAGTGTTTCAAGATTGCAGCAAGTAACAATGGTGAGGGTTTTGTATACAGAAAAGCAACCCAGAATAATTGTGTCTTGATTGAAAACCAAATCAGATTAATTACATCATAAAATATCAACCCAGAATAATGACTTTCTAAAAGATCAACTGAAAATAATCACAAACTCAGAATTAATAACCACAACATATCACATAATGCATTTTATTATTATTTTTTGGGGTGCCATTATATTTTTCATTAGCAACAAGGGATCTTTTATATGCAATTTAAATGGATGTAAGCAAAATAATTGTAATTATTTATTGACCTTTATTTGAAACCAAATACTTGGTTGAAGCAATACTACCAGTGGGAAAACTAAGCTAAGAAATTGACCTATCATTGCACTATAATATACAATGAGGACTTCTTTTTATCCTTTTTTTCTATGTTTTGCAGGTTGCTATGGAAAAGAATCTTGGAGATGTTTCTTTTTCACTTGCTGAAGACTTCCCTGGTGATGCAGTCAAGGTTAACAAACCAATCAAATTTCTTGTCACTGTGGAAACAACATTTAGACAAAACACTCAGCTTATTGTGGACTTTGGTGTTGGTGAGCCAAAGCAGGTTTCTTTGCAGGAAGCCAAGAACAGAACAGAGAATTCTACAACTGAAGACATGGATGATGTCTTGGAGGAAGAACTGGATGGCCTGGCGTTGGTGGCCAGCTATGGCGATGGCTGTAACCTGAGCGTCGAGTTCCAGTATGTATACGAGGTGGAGGGTGCCTTCACTCCTGACATCCTCATCTTCAACAACTATAGCTTTGTCCCCATGTTCTTCAAGAAGCCCATCATTGTTCAGAATGAACTGACTGTCCCCAAGCTCCTGATGGATGAAACCGTACTGGTGAACACTTCTACAGAATTGCAGCTCCATTTCTTGACATCGTCCGTCAATCTAAGTGTGATGTGGATGATATATGACAAGGAACACAAGCTTCTTGATAACATAACAACCACTTCTTCCCACTTGACCTACGTTTTTCGCCAATATGGCAGGTACATGGTTTCAGTGATTGCAAGAAATTTAATAAATTCTGTTTCAACCCTTGGTTCTGTTATTGCACAGCATCCCATTGACAATCTCTCTGCCTTCTGCTCTCCTCATCAGTATGTCAGACTTGGTCAAACGGTAAGCTGTGTGGCAGAAGTCACCAAAGGGGATGATGTCATCTTCGAGTGGAACTTCAAGGATAGTGGACGGATTGCAAAAGTTATCACCAATCGTTCATCGGTGGCAAATCACCTGTACCAACATCCAGGAAGGTATAGTGTTGGTGTCCTGGCTTCCAATTCCATCAGTCGCAAAACCATGACATTGCACCCAATCACAGTGGAAGAACCTTTAAACAAAGTGGATTTTTTCACTTCTGGGCCATCTTTGGTAGGAGTCCCGGTGTATCTGATTGCTAAAATCAACTGTCGGTGTACCTTTGTTGAATTTGAATTTAACTTGGGTGATGGTCGGCGTTCCTATAAAGATGTTAAGAAAACTGATGGTAACTTGTATTTCCTGAGCCATGCCTTCAAGCATCCAGGCATCTTTAATGTGACAGTGTATGCTTCTAACCATGTGTCTGAGGTGAATGAAACCATCACAGTGCTTATTCAGTCCGGCCTGGAAGATGTGGAATTTGATGTTCTGAATAAGCCTCTTGTCCAAGGATTTACAGCATTGCTAGTGGCACAAACAGCAGGTATGATTCTCATTTTCTGTTTTAGTCAGTGTGGATGCTATTTAACAGCAGGGCCTCACACTTGGACAAGCCAATTTTGGTTGAGCCAATGTTCAGATATCTAGAGTATTTCCTTGAAAATTATTAAAATGTAGTTAATTTAAGGAATATTTTATTAGTTAAAGACTATGTTGTAGCCACTTTGTATAAAAATTATCAGTTGGCTAATTTGGCAATATGCAGGGTGAGTCCTGTAACAGATGACTAAATTAAATGGTGTCTATGGTCATGTGACTATATAGTATTTGTATATAATATGACCCCATTTTCCATGATTATGGTATATGGTTAAAAATAATGAAACCAATAACTTTGATCTTTATGATTAATGGTATTAATATATGAAGCCTTATATTGACTGGCGTAGCCACTGTTCCATATACTGGTAATCAAACACTAAGGTTATCGATATTGGAACTGAGCAGTGACAAAGATTCCTGTAGGGTTTTTTTATAGATAAAATTGCTATCACCCTCAGTGAATGTACTATTTTGACCATGCATTCTTTACAAAGACACCTCTCATTGGTAGTAGAAGTTTGCATTCATTGTGTTTGAACATTAAAGCATGAATTCGAACTGATTGCAATTACCAAGTTCTATATGGACACTCTTCTTGGCCAGATTCTGTGGTCAGGGAGTTGGGTATGTACTATAAGCAACTAATGATGGTAAACCTCTGTTGGCTTGTAGAACTACATGACAAGCCAGCAATTTGTAAGTGATAGAATGTGTTCAGTTAGTGTTTGTTGAATGTTTTATTACAGGTCAGGTTCCGACACAAGGAGATCTGATGTTTGAATGGATCTTCCCAGACAACACGTCTGTGTTGACTCGGTCGCCTGTCGTTGAAAAGACCTTTAATGAAGCTGGCAATCATACAGTGGAACTCAAAGTCAGAAATGAAGGTAACCAGTCGTTTTGGTCTAGCTGTGACAATGTTAAAACACTGAAAACAGATATAGGTATTATTTTTCTGTTGAAGTGACATCGCCCTTTGTGTTAGGCTTCATGTTTACAAACTAGTATAAGTCC
>JAECMU010058860.1:6810-24236 GCA_016106625.1 Dracogyra subfuscus
TCCCCTTTCTCTCTTTCTCTAAAATACCCACAAAAAGTAATATTTCTTCACCTACAAAAATAAAACCCAAATCAACAAAATCAAAAGCACGTTAAAATAGTTTTATTACAAAAACCTATCTCTTTAATTATGGAATGGTGACCATGTTTTAAACATTTTAGCACATGGTGTCACAGCTCTGTGGAAACATTCATTAAATATTTCACAAATACTGTATGGCAGATGGTTAAAAGAGTGCTAAGGTGCTGTTAAACTCATTTTCATTCTGGCTTACATTGTGTATGTGTAGACGGATGGTATGATAACTTTGTAATAACTCAAAGTATTAACAAGATACAAATAACAACACATACACAAATGACCGTAACAGAATGTTTATACGAGGTAAAACGGAAATCTCTTCAAAACAAATAAAAAACGAAAATCAATATGCTAAAACAGGTGAATAAAAGGTGGTTTGAATATAAATCGTTGGTATTACTTTAGCTAGGTTAAATATATTTGCATTTCATTTCATATACATGTATATAATAAATAACACACACAAAATCCC
Source organism: Dracogyra subfuscus (assembly GCA_016106625.1). Classification (NCBI taxonomy): domain Eukaryota; kingdom Metazoa; phylum Mollusca; class Gastropoda; order Neomphalida; family Peltospiridae; genus Dracogyra; species Dracogyra subfuscus. The sequence continues at coordinate 7,364 of JAECMU010058860.1, forward strand.
CCCCCCCCAAAAAAAAAAAAATGTCCGTCGTGAAAACTTCAATGAACAAGTCTTCTGAGAGTTCTGCTAAATCAAAACATGTCTCCTACCGAGAAAGGAAATTTTCAAATTTCGTAAATTCAAGGGTCATCCTGTGAAAAGTGGGTAAATCACCATGGAAATTAAACTTGATCAGTAACAACAATACATGATAAATGCATATATAAAATTGCATTTCAGTAGCTTCTCCCCTGCGCGTGCTGTAACCTCACCGTGGTGCAGGGGTGTAACATTCTCTTAGAGAATGGCCAATACAGCACAAATTAAAGTTTGGAATAAAAGTCAGTATCCGTAATATTTGTATTTGTCTTTACACTGTGATCTTATCCGTGATATTTGTATTTACACTTACACTGTTTTTATTTCTATCTTTTTCGATTGATGTTGATCATCACCTTATTTATTTTCATTACCATAGTTTGACACCCAATAGCCGATGTATTTTTCGTGCTGGGGTGTCGTTAAACATTCATTCATTCATTCATTCATTCAGTAGCTTCTGGTATTACAAAACAAAAGTTCGGAATACCAATTTTCATATCTCTTAAGTTTAAGGGCCACAACTCCAAACATCGCCATGAAAGTAAAACTTGATATGTAACAGTACATGATAAAAGCTATACACAAAATTTGTCTGACAGACAGACAGACATCCATACAGACAGAAGGACGGAAATGAAACCTATAGTCCCCTCCAGTTGAACATTGAAGGGATTGTAACAAAGATTATTTACGATCGGGGAATTAAAAATCTACGTAATCCATTTACAGACTGCGTCAAAATATTAAACCAATTCATTTTGTGTAACGCGTTACGATTAAGCAAACATGTCCTAAATCGAATACGCAAACGAAATATTGGTTACGCACAACTAAACTTGACCTAACAGATTTTGGTTAGCATTTTTGGTTACTCTCCGACTCCTGATATTATAATGTGGTGGTCATAGACAAAGCACAATATACCAATCGTGGAGCAAAGAATGAAAGGGGAAGTGGTATATTACAAGACAGATCGTTGTTTTGATTCCATATCCACCCTACTGCCATAAGGCTCATATAGACTCAATGTGGCATTGAAATACATTAGTTTTAATGAGAGCGTCTAGGCTGCATGCGTACGTCTGCAAAACGCATGCTTCCAGCCGCAATGAAAAACATAAACTGAGATAAATAAACCATTAACGGTTTATAAGTTTGTCATATTTTAACCACATGTAATTCCAGAAAAATATAGAAGTACCCTGCTATCGCCAGGACAATTAAAACCAGAGGGAAACGAACCACAGACCGAGCGTTCAACCATACTAATGAAAATATGAAGGAAATCACAACTAGTTGCATCCAGCAGGTGCAAAGACAGAGATCTCATATACGTAACCATTTCGATATCCATTCATACCGTATCATTCTGGACTTCGACCACTTACAAGACAATAGGTTCATGTTTGGTATCAGTTACACAACTATGTCAAGACTTGGTCGAGGTAGAGATAAGAAACCCACTGCAGTCATACAGAGTACCTATTCAGAAAAGAAACAGCAATATATCTATTTCATGCACTTTCCAACAGACAGGACAGTACATACCACGTTGTTTTAATATTCTTTATTAACAATGATCTCAACGTGATGCACTGGTTGCGGCAGGAGAAGGGGAAACAAGGGAAGGTGGACATGATCCACCAAGGGCGATCGATTCTGGGTCGTATCTTAGGCAAGATGATAGATGTGTATACGAGGGTAGAATTTAAGAAATGGGGGAGGTAACACTCTACCCAACCCAAAAACAGCCAAGGTTCCTACGTGATACCTGTCACCATCTGCTGAACAGTCCAAGTCACGCAATCTGGTCGCATGCAGTAAACCTAGATGGAGAGATTCGTGTTGGGATTGATCTCAGGACCCCACGGACTTTGGGACATTCTGCTACCGGAACACCCTTTGTAATTGTGCATTGTGCATTCGCCTCCCATATGGAGTGTTTACTTGCAATAAATCTAGCTTGTGTTGCGCAAAGCGGCGCGCGAATTGATAACAGATATTTCAAACCTACTGCCATTGTAGTATCGGCCAACACATCAGTGTGGACATCTAGAGGAACAAAGACTTGCTTCCTCGCTGCATGTGCGAGTCTTGCAGCAGGTCACCGCCGTGGCAAGCCCGGCCGTAAATCATATCAAACACTGCTCAAATACAATGCAGCCAACTCCCAGTGCCTCTCACTGGCAATTTAGCTGAAATAAGGATCCAATCGGTTTCCTTATCTCAGAATGTCTATCCCCTGTGTTGGACAGGTTGTGTTTCCAATTCCATCAAGAGAACTTATCAATCCACAGACACGGGCATAAATCACGGGCTTATCTAAACGCCGGCCTCAAAACATTTACGTTCTGTGATTAACAAATGCCCGGTCTCGGGGAATCCCGCTAGGATCTTAGCATGTCTGCGTGCTGATCGCAGATACTTCGTATTGATGTACAGTGATAAGCTCAAAATGGAGTCTGGACAAGAACACAGCTTTGCTCCTTGAATGGGAGGTACACAAAGAGACTAGATTTTTGCTTGTTTCTACGTTTCTAAATAGTAACACAGAGACAAGGCTGCTTGTATTACGATGGAACCTTCGTGGGAATGTTCAAATCACATTATGGGCAGAACGAACCTAACAATTCTTAAGAAGGGGAAAGAAAACAAGGAATGGTTTCCAAGATGGCAACAGATCAAGAAACACGAACACAGAAGAGTGAATCCAGTACAGCCAACTGCTGTAGCTTGTAAACGTTTTAAGATGGCTTAAAGATAACTAATTCACATTTCACTTTGCAAACCAAACTCATAATAATGGTAATATTTATACTCTTTTTTTGTAAACAGACGTATTTGCTTGTATTCTGAATAAGAACAAGGAAAATAAAACTACGGAAAAACAAACAAAACAAAAACAGAGCAACAAATCGCGTAAACATGATTTTCATTTCAGGTATTACAATCACAAACTGAAAAGAATTTTAAGTAAACTGATTTTCGTTGTACCTATAAAATAAATGCAATCTGTGTAAAACTTCCCATCATCAAAATGCCAGAACTCTTTAAATCGGACGATCATGTGTGTGATTTCTCAAATCAGCGCATGCAGCCATTCCAATGTTATATTACAGTTATGTTGCTTTAGCTGTTGCTATCTGCAAAACTGGATATTTATCTTATTAAAAATAAACCATTGACGGTTTAAAAAAAAAAGTCTGTCATCTCTTTTAGTCACATACAATCCCAGTCTTAACCTACACGTATTAATATCTGTCTCCGTCTTACAACACTGGATACGATGTATAGATTAAATATAACATTTCAAATCTACGGCAGAAGAAACAATGAATTGATTTATCAACAGTGACATTGTAAGGACGGCAATACATACTTATATTTAGCAGTCCGTACAAGACGTACACACACACATACACGGGGGAAAAAAAGAAGAAAAAAGTTGACAACATCTTTGCAGCTGGAGTGGAAATAATTGGGCAACTTAATCTAATGATTTTTATCTTGGAATGACAGTCAATGGGCATAATGGGTAGAATTACACAGAAATAATCTCCCCACTATCACGCGTGGAGATCGGCATAGGATATTGGGAAATAGCAGTAGATATGGGCGTGAATAAGCTTCTGTCTCGCTTTGTGTGCAGACGGACTCGTCTTTTGTACCGACGAAACCCCACCCCCAGTTCCAATCACTGGTCTGACAGGTCTTATGACACCTCATTTAAAGGAGATTAAACAAATGGTTAACAATACAATGGATCATAATTTAATAGCTTTGCTATCTATGGCAGCGCCACACCTCGACAAAAATAACTGGAGGGGATCAAAGGGGTGGAAGCAGTAAATAGGAAAGAAGGCAATGTTTTATTTAACAACGCACTCAACACATTTCATTTACGGTTATATATTATCAGACATATGGTTAAAAAATAAATAGATACTAGTAAATAGAACTGAAAATTATCTGGACATAGTAAAGATTGTCGTCTCCAGCTAGAAATAAAAAAGACATAAACTAAGAAGAGCACTTCAAATCTTAAAAAAGGTATTTTTTGTAGTTTTTGGAGGCGTGGCTCACTCCGCCCCCCCCCCCCCCCCCCCCCACCCGTCAGTCTTCTAGTTTCAGCCTACTATAGTCTAACACCCAATAGCCGATGTATTTTTCGTGCTGGGGTGTCGTTAAACATTCATTCGTTCATTCATTCATTCTAGTTACAACCATGCAGGTAAATGAACACAATAAACACAGACCTTTTTTGTACTAACACCTCGCAAAGTGACTTCCACCCTTTCACCTGTCAGTAAATACAAACGGTATCATTATGTAAAACACATTAATAAGGTTTACTACACAGGGAAATATAACAAAACCATAGTAGCTGCAACTATATTTCAAGACATAAAATATATATAATAAATTATATATATATTTTTTTTTTAAATCAATAAAAAAAATCAACAATATTCTTATTGTGCATAATTATTTTTGTATAAATATAAATCATTACAATAATATACAAATGTCTATATATACATAATACTATTTCCAAGCAAATACCTGCATATATAAAGATAAGCCGAGTATTTCTGACGTGGATGTAGTAGTATATAAATACATACAAGATACTGGCATATATCACTGTGGATGCCGTATCAGATGTGATAAATGCAATGTCAAAATGTTTCCATACAAACATTCCTGAACTAAAATGCAAAATCATCAACATGATGGCATTTATGATACAAAAGATTTCTAAAAATGACAAACAACTGCTTGATCAGGTGATATGTATGTGCAATCTACTAGATAGGCCTAAATTAAAAACTCTAAACCTTTACAATATAAACATATATAGAAACTTAAAACTTGATATACATTATTAATGAACACATTTTGGTTTGAAATTAAGCAACCCCAAATTAGTCTACAGGACAACAGTTTCATTGACCCTTAGTATATCCAAATGAGTTTGTTGTTAACAAACCTATGTTTGTTTTATCTTCTGAAAATCCATAATAGTGAATGGCTGTAATTGTCAGTCAGTTAGTACTGGCCAGCCAGCCAGCCAAGTCAGCCAGCCAACCATGTCAGCCAGCCAGCCAGGCAACCAACCAGCCAGTCACCAAGTCAGTCAGTTGATATCCAGCCAACCAACCAGCCAGTCAGTCAGTTAGTCAAGTTAGGCAGCAAGGCAACCAGTCACTAGGTCTGCCTGCCAGTCACCAAGTCATCCAGTCAGTAAACCAGGCAGTTACCAAGTCACTATCTATCCAGCCAGCCAGTCAGTCACCAAGTCAGCCAGTCACCAAGTCAGTCAGTCGATATCCAGCCAACCAGTCAGTCAGTCAGTTAAACAACAAGACAACCAGTCACTAAGTCTGGCTGCCAGTAACCAAGTCATTCAGTCAGTAAACCAGGCAGACATCAAGTCACTATCCATCCAGCCAGCCAGTCAGTCACCAAGTCAGCCAGTCACCAAGTCAGTCAGTCGATATCCAGCCAACCAGCCAGCCAGCCAGTCAGTCAGTCAGTCAGTCAGTTAAACAACAAGACAACCAGTCACTAAGTCTGGCTGCCAGTAACCAAGTCATTCAGTCAGTAAACCAGGCAGTCACCAAGTCACTATCCAGCCAGTCAGTCACCATCCATCCAGCCAGTCACCACGTCAGCCAGTCAATATCCAGCTAACCAGTCACTAAGTCAGCCAGCCAATCAGTCAGCCAGCCAGTTAGTAAGTCAGCTAAACAGTCAGTCACTGTTATTCGCTGTATATAAAATTTAATGTTTGTTTAATGACACCACTAGTGCACATAGTTTTAATCCTAATATTTTTGACATCAAACACTTGAACATTCTGAAAGGTAGTCTTGGGGGAAACTGCCTACATTTTTCCATTAGTAGCAAGGGATAGATATCAAATTGAAAATTGTAAGAAAATAAATTACAGAAAAACCCAAACCATGACTAAAAAGGTAAAAAATGGTGGAGAATGTTTCATGTATGTTAAATGAATCATGTTTCAATGGACCTCAAGTTTGTATCTGTTCTACAGAGATTAAAAAATAATAAGAAGAATAATTAAAAAAAAAAAAAACCTGCTGAGAATTATACAAAAACTTTCTGAAAAACCACAAATACTGTATTGCACACTTCCAAACTGTCATATGTATTTACAGGTTCATGCTACTTATAAATATGGTCCGATACAAACAAAAACAATAACATCAATAAAGCAACAGTTAAAATAAATATTGGTGGAAAGATACACTGTTACAGGTTCAGCCTATAAATAAACTTTGGAGAATGATCTAGACTGTTTGCATAAATAAAAATATATAGTTTTTGAAAAGAGAGAGAGAGAGAGAGAGAGAGAGAGAGAGAGAGAGAGAGAGAGAGAGAGAGAGAGAGAGAGAGAGAGAGAGAGAGAGAGAGAGAGAGAGAGAGAGAGAAAGACAAAACAGTTTCAAATCTTACACAGAAATTCAAATGAAATATGGATTACTTTCTAGTATTTAGAAATAGGAATATCATGCTAGTTGGTGTATTAAAGGCATATTGTCACAGACCACTGACCTATTAAATGGCCCAAGGAAGTATTACCTAAACAAATATGTATTTGATTTGTCCCTAAATGTATTTCATTCAACCATCTATGTAACCACCATACTCCACTTATTAGTGATATTTTGTAAAAATAACTGAATTATGGTAATGGTCCATAATTAAAAAACTAATATTGCCGTGAGGGTTGACATGGATTTCACTCCATTATGTTTCAGTTATGGTGATGTAACAAATAGCTTTGGTTTCCAAAAATTAATGTAATTATCAAAACAAATTTATAATAGAAATAAGGTCCTTAAATCTGTAACAGTATGCCTTTAACCCTCTCCTCATCTCACCAAAAAAACAATCAGAAATGGTGACTGATTAGACACGTCTTTCAACTTCAGGTGCAAATCTGGTGAAAATGTAAGTGGTTTTAAGTAATATGTAACACAGTACTGTGGAAATGACAAACTGGAAAGTGGAAATTTCAAAACCTGAAAACCAAACATTAATAACACTGAATATTCAGAATGTTGATCTATACTGAAGTACAAAACAAACTTTACATACACAACATTTGAATAATTTGATAAATATTGTTGCTAATCGAAAAGAACCAATTTAGAAAACACTTTACAAACACTTCACATGTATCACGAAGTCCATTGTGATGTTCAGATGTTGAACTTCATGATACTTTCATATCCCACTGTACCATTTCTTGGTTTTCTATAATACAATTTCAAGACTTGTAAAATAATCTTTTGGATGTCAGTATAACAATATAACATAGGATAAAGTTTGCACAACAAAATGCAACTTGAGATGAAACATATACAGAGACTGCAAAGTGAGTTCAGCTTGGAGAGGATGAAAAATTGAATACTAGTATATCGATGGAGAAGGCACATCATTTTTGAGCATCCAAATATGATTATAATAAATGCTCTCGCTAAAACTTTACAAGAAGGAAGGAGTTGGCATTACCATGGCAAAAGTGAGAGACAAATACTGAATAGAAACTTTTAAGACATTGAGTGAAATCCATCACTGACACTTGCAAACATTACAGAACAAAGCCATTGCCCAGTCCATCTGTCAACCATCTTCCACGGTTTTCAAACAAAAGGATTGATAACATTTGAAACTGTGCATGCAGATTTTGCAGGACCTACTGAAAACAAAGTGAAAAAAGGAAAGTGATTGCCAAATAATACACTGTTTTGTTCATGCGTGCAACTTCATTGTTAACTTAACTGTTGATAAATTCAAACACAGCTAAGACAATTAATTGTGAGCAGATGGAATCCAAAGAGAATCATCACCAACAATTACAAGACATTCAAAGCTACTGCAAAATGCCCCAACAAACTGAAATCAAATTCATGTTTTAATAACTATCAGATATTAATTGTGAACCGATGTTAATAGGTTTAAGCGTATTTACATTTTGACACATTTTGGTTAGTCTGTTTTGGCCTACGTACATTTAAACCAAACATGCATACATTTTGGTTAGGTACACTTCGGTTTGTGTATGTTTTGACCAGCTTCATTTTAGCATTATTTAAACTATGTGCTTACAGAATTTATAGAAGAAAAACTGAAAATTAAATTTCAGTACAAATTACTTGTAACATAAATGTCTAGAATATGCAGTCTGCTAACAACTATGATGGTCGGCTTTCGAATGCTATCTGCCATTTTTAATGGCAACAATTAATCTATCTTTTTTGCAATAGAAAACTGTTTCTCTCTATCATGATAATGAAGGCTTTGTTTATAGCTTTTATGCAAAAGTTTTAACAACGTCATTAATTTCCTGGTTCTTCGATCATGTGTCATGGGACCACATGGTTGCTTAATACCACCTATTAGGGAAAAAATCCAAGTGACAGCATATTGGACGAGTTTTCGGAATTTTGTTATCATGATAAATCCTGATTGCCCATGACAGCGTACATCTATTGTCTATTTATCATGACAATTAACCAGTGGCAAAAAGGCTTATATGACAGTATACATACATACATACATACATACACACAAACACATGGTCTGGTTTCATTTGATGAAAACTGGTAGATGCATTTACATTCATTGTTTTTAGATCAACAAAATAAAAGTAAAAATAATAAAATATTTGTGCCTCTTATTTGAATAAAACATAAAATATACCGATACTCATACTCATACACCAAGCAACCAAACTAACATTTGGCACTTGAAATACCTTACATTACCTTTTTTATACTGAAAACAGTACTCAACAGGTTAAGTTCAGTGATGTGTATGTTTTCTAAATTGAACAAAATAGATAATAAGCAACTAATAAAATATGACTAGCAAAAATCAATATGGAATTCTAATGATACATAACAATTGGTTTTAAAGGGAATGTATCTAAAACATCTACATCTATTTCATGGTAAATTTAACAAAATTAAAATTTAATTTAAGGCAAAATGTTAGATTAAACTCTTCTTTTTGTTTATACAGGTAACACAATTCACACTTGAAAATAATCAACAGCAGTAGAAAATGAAATTTCAGTTGTACATGATTAAAATTGCTAATATTATTTATAAGAACATATATCTATAAAATTTTGAGGTATTTATAAACATAACAGTATTTTATCACTAGACTTCTGTGTGTCATAGGTTAATATTTAATAAAAAATTATCACGTATTTACAGACATACCATAAACACTTCCAGTGGTATATTAAAACCTGAATACATCTTAAATATATATTTACAATAATATGTGGTAAAAAAACATTATACAATTACACTATTCAACATAAAGACTTTGAGACATACAGAAATACACATTCATTACATGATCACAATTGAGCCATTTACTAGGTTACTTATATCATCTGTGTGTGTTGACCGTGACCTCTGCTAACCCCTCTTCCACGACCTCTGCCCCTCTCAGCCTGATAATGTGTGTTGCCACGGTATGGAGTTTTGTAACGATCACGATTCACATGTCTGTAAGTAGCTTCTTTGTGAAAATAACCAGTTTGCCTAGCTTTACTTGGAGTTGAAGCTTCACCATCGTCTTCACAGACTGAGTCTGGATTCCTTCTTCTCCTGACGATGGTCCAGTCTGGAGAATTCTGTGCAGACTTATTACTCTCCCGGTCTGAAGCCCTCTTAACCTGATCTTCAGGTCGGACACATTCATCAGAAGGTGACGATGTTACTGGTGAAATGTCACTCTGCTGAACTTTACCTCCTTTATCATCAGATCTGTTGTCATGGTTACAGCTCTCTGGTCTTGTTGGCTTTCTGCCTGAGTAACTGTCGTCCCCGTGACAACCACTGATCTTCTGATCTTGGTAATAATCCTTATCTCCTCTGGTTCCTTGATCATCAGTGACCTTCTGTTCCTGGTGATAATCCACATTTCTATCAGTTCTTCGACTCTCACCATGACGAAAATTATCCTTTCTTCTTTGTAAGTCGTGATTTCCAGCAGACTCTCCACCATTCCACTGACTGCGACCACCTCTCCTTCCGTTGTAGTTTCCTCTCGGACTAGACCCACTGCTAACATTCCTGCGGTATGGAACCTCATTTGGCGACAGCATTTTGTTTTGAGTCTTCTGTGGCTCACTACCACTGTTACCTCTTCTGTCATGGTACTGTTTGTTGTATCTTTGGTCATTCTCACGATACTGTCTGTTACATCTCGTGTCAGTCTCATGATACTGTTTGTTGTATCTTGAATCAGTCTCTCGTACATTAGGTGATCTTTGAGACTGCTGTTTGTGGACATTGCTCTGCTTACCTTGATTCCTACTCCAGGGAGAAAAACACGACCCGCCTTCATTATGATAGGTCAAAGGACTCCGACCCTTCAACTGACTCTGACATTTCCTACAGATGTCTGCGTACGAGCCGGGAGTGCTGGGTGTGTTTGGAGTCGACTGCCGCTCACTGAATCCACTTTCTGTACTCTGACAGGAGCCTGAGGATGAATTGTCCACACCGAGGGAAAACTTAACTTTAACGTTTCTGTCCCTCGGACTGGTGTCATCGCCGGGGGCTATGTTTGACAAGTCCTTGGTGACTGCCTCCAGCACCTCCGATTGGTTGCTACCAGATGTGGAGACACTCGCTGCAGACGGACTGTGGGTCAAGGATGGCACTGAGGGGTGGTGGAAAGGCAGGAGGGAGGTGTTGGTACCCGGGATGGGCTTGGAGAAGGAAAGTTTTCTGCCTGAAACAACACTCGACCATTCTCTTGACTGATCTGAAAAAGGAAAAAACCTATACAATATTATATTATTAGAAGGAAATAATATTCATGTGGGTTTTTTTTAAAACCTACCTAATATCATCAAGGTTTTAACAGATTTATGAATGAATTCAATCATGTCTTGGTCAAAATACCCTTGAATTCAGCACTTTGCTATGATACCATACAGCTTTTGTTTTGAATCTTAGATGCTCACTTTCACTAAAACATGTTAAATATTGAATTCAGCACTTTGCTATGATATCATACAGCTTTTGCTTTGAATCTTAGATGCTCAGTTTCACTAAAACATGATGTTAAATATTGAATTCAGCATTTTGCTATGATATCATACAGCTTTTGTTTTGAATCTTAGATGCTCAGTTTCACTAAAACATGTTAAATATGAAGTGTGTGAAACAAAAAAAATCTCATATACAAGTATATAATATTTTAAGAATTATCTCTATGTGAATGCCTGTGTGCATGTGCACATTAACAGTTATGTCCAACATTTTACAATGTTTGGTTCCGAGATAAAAGGAGTTTTGAACAGTTTATGCTGTGTAACATACTCTTTGGCTCTGGTATGTTAACTCTTAGAGATCTCTCAGCAACCTTGTCACTCCAGGCACCTCTCAGAACAGGACAGCTAGCCCTTTGTGGGATAGGACTAACAAGATCAGGACTGGTGGCACAACTCAAATCTTCTTGAACCTGTTCCAAGGTCAAGGTCACAATCTTCTGCTCAGAGGATGGACTTGCTGGGTTCACCTCATAAAGAAATCTTGTACTCTTTGGTTTTAGCACACTAGTCTGAAAATGTGAGTTTGAACATTTTAACATTTTGTTTTTTGTTTCTTGTTTTATTTATCAACTTTTTTTTGGTATACACAAGACTTATTAAACACAAACATTTAATTTTTAGCTAGTGCAATCTGTATTTAAAAAAAAAAGGACAAGCATGGTTTGTGACAAATGAGACTAAATTCAAAAATGTAACTTTGAACGAATACCTAAAATATTTTTACTAAAAATAAAATGTTCATTAAAATTATATATATGCACTGATATGAACATAACTATATATAACTATATACCAAGTTTCACCAACCACCTAATAAAGCAAAAACTTCACACTAGAGCTAAGCCTACTGCACTGATTCATAAGCCATTTGACAGTATGTGACATTAACCTGATGACCAACTTGGACATCTAAAAATCAATCCTCAGTTAATCACAGTCAAGATCAGTACTGTCAAACACCATCTTTATTCCATATTATTTTCATGCTTATATCCAGTTAAGGTTCAAGCATGCTGTCCTGGGCACACATCTCAGCTATCTGGGCTTTATTGTTAGTTGGTTAGTGGTTAGTGAGAAAGAAGAGGATGTAGTGGCCATTGAGCTCTTTTGAACTTGCTCTGGGTTGAAACCGGTACTGGACTGCGAACCCTGTACCTACCCGCCTGTAGTCTGATGGCTTAATCCCTATGCCATTGAGGCCAGTCCACTGTCTTTAAAAGCAATGAATTACTAAGCAATTAATACATAGTAACAGGGACTAAACAATTCACAAAGTGTTGAGAAATCATTAAATAAACATTCCTTTCATCTGTCTTCTTTTTTTATTTTAAAGAAGCTGATGAGATATATGATGACAGCAGTGATGACGCAACTGACAGTGACACAGTGTTGATGAAAACATCAGAGACTCAGCAATGACACACATGAACAGAAGGTGAAACACATTATCAAATATTTGGACAGCCACCATTTCCCCATATCAGTGTTAGATAAGTAGGCCTGTCATATGACAAGTGCACACAGGTGCTGTGCATGTCATATTTGGCAAGATGTGACACCCGGTAATAACCTCGCATGTGATTCCGTACAGACTGTGCAACTCAAACTCTTATCACATAGACCGGAATCCTGGTGTTGTCAGCAAGATCTCTTCAGCTCTGATAACACCAGACTATTTTAATTAGATTTTTATTGCAAAGTTCACCAAGAAATGAGAAAAACTAAAATAAAGATCAAGAATTACAGAAAAACCTGAAGTGTGTGATTTGGAACCCACTTCTAGTAAATGTAGTGTAAGGGTGTAGTGATTTTACCAATTTCAAAGTCTAAGAGGGTCTGATTGAGTGAACTGCCAGCATATTAAAACTATGCCTATGAAATAACAGTGATGCAATCACATGTTGAGAGATGTGTATGGACTTAAATTTTTTATTTTTTTTATTCAGTCTGTGTACAGTCCACAAAAAACCTCCCTTGCTGCTATTGATATATAAGGTGACATAGGATTTTCTTTTCTCTCTCTCTCTTCCTTTTGTTTTTTTTGTAGGGGGTGGGGATAAATCTACCTCAAATGATAGAGCGCTCATCTGAGGTACTTGGGTAGAAGGATTAAATCCCTTCAGTGAACTTATTCTTTAACTGTGTTTTTTTGGTTCTTGTTCCAACCAGTTCTCCATGACTGGTATATCAAATGCCTTGGTATGTGTATCTGTGGGAAAGAGCGTACAAGAGACTCCATGGTGTTAATGGACTAGCATCAGTGGTGTTGTGGTTAGGCCATTGGTCTACAGGCTGGTAGGTACTGGGTTTAGATCACTAAGGAGGCATGGTATTTTTAATCCAGATACCGACTCCAAACCCTGAGTGAGTGCTCTGCAAGGCTCAATGGGTAGGTGTAAACCACTTGCACCGACCAGTAATCCATAACTGGTCCAACAAAGGCCATGGTTTGTGCTATCCTGCTTGTGAGAAGCACAAATAAAAGATCCCTTGCTGTTTTTCATAAAAGAGTAGCCTATGTGGCGATAGCAGGTTTCCTCTATAAAAAAACAAGTGTCAGAATGACCATATGTCTGACGTCCAATAGCCGTTGAAAGATAAAAAACCAATGTGCTCTAGAGGTGTTGTTAAATAAAACAAACTTTACTTTGGTGTTAATGGAAAAATGTAGTGCATTTCCTCTCACACTACATGTATGTCTTCCAACAGCCAACTGGATCAATATACTCTTGAGGTGTCATTAAACAACATAGACTTCAACTCTTATCTCCATAAAGTTTTGTTTTGTTTAACGACACCCCTAGAGCACACCAATTTATTAATCATCAGCTATTGGATGTCAAACATTTGGTAATTCTGACATATAGTCATGGAGAGGAAACCTGCTACATTTTTCCATTAGTAGGAAGGGATCTTTTATATCCACCATCCAACAAACAGAATAGCACACACCACAACCTTTGATATACCAGTCATGGTGCATTGGCTGGAACGAGAAATAGCCCAATGGGATTGATTCTAGATTAACCACGCATCAGGCAAGTGCTCTACCACTGGGCTATGTCTTTCCCTACTTCTCTGTTTAATCTATGCCCAGTTGTGCAGCGTGCAGGTTTCGGCGGCGGGAGCATCATGGTGTGGGGAGGCATCACATCACACGGGAGGACACAGCTGGTGACTGTGGCTGGTAATCTGACTGCCGTACTCTACAGGGATGAGATCATAAGACTGCATGTGCTCCTGTTCCTTCAAGGTCAACGTGGCGCCGTCATGTTGCAGCAAGACAACGCTCGCCCTCACGTCGTACGTGTAGTGGCCAACTTCCTGAGACAGCAGAATGTCAACACACTGCCTTGGCCCGCTGTTTCGCCTGACCTGTCGCCCATTGAGCATGTATGGGATGAAATGGAGAGACGCCTACATCTCCTGCCAAACCAGCCATTGACCTTGAACCAACTGGGTCGTGAAGCCACCCCTTTTTATAACCCAGATATTGGTAACAACAATGCCAGACATTTTTTCTTCTGGATTTAGTATTGTGCATAAATGGCAAATAAATAATGTGTGAAATAATTGTGTTAATTTAATTACAAAAAAGAAAATAACACCACTTTTAGTAATGCACAGGAACTTTTTTCTGCTAGTATATATACACACACACTATACACACACTACACATGCCCACACACATAAGATGACTTCAGTAAAATAAGACAATTATCAACAGGAAGTGTTACTGAGATGGAGCTAACACTTGTGATGTGAATACCTACTTCATATGACACCACACACTCCACCGTCATGCTGGGCACAATTCCAACACACCACTTCTCCATGATGAATGGAGGCTGGAAAAGACAATTAAACAACTCAGAGAATATTACCAAGCATTCTCTTCATATAATTGCTGGTTCTACTCAATGTTTGCTTGGGAAATACCAAACATATTTTATGATAAATAATTTGTATACATCTTAAATGTGCTCATCAGGTGACCAAAGAAACTATGCAATTTGGATGTTCTGTACATCATTAAGCAGGGTTTCAGCTACCATTTGCAAAATTGCCAAATGCAATATAAAGTTTAAATTGGTGAATATATGTCATTACCAATTTACCAAAAAGGCTAATTTGAAAGCCTTGTGTTATTTGTATGTGTATAGCTATTTATAAAAATAATTCTGTTTAGCTACATGTTACTTGAATTTGGCTCCAAATTTCCTGATAGAGTTTGCCAAATTGTTATAATTCTTTCTGCATCTACATGCAGCTTAAACACAAGGTACCGATATGACATGACTACAGTTAGATAAGTTATCCATCAAACACAATAAATGCATTTGCTTTACTTAATATATGTCTTTCCAAATATATCTAGCAAACGTTGAGTAGTATATATGTGTATAGATTATTATATGAGCTTGTGTGACATACTGATTTTACAAAACAAGTGTTCAGTTGGATTTCTTGTATTGCCTGAGCAAGAGTGAGGGTAATACATGAATCCTGACAGAAATGTTGTAAAGTCAGTATGACTCGCTTGCGAATGTAATAATTTCTTTATTATCCATATTATTATTGTTGTTTTCTTTATGAATAACAAGACCCAACTCGTAATGTTTCAGCCACAACTAGAAGGAAATGACAAAATGATTATTATTAATTCGATTATGTTGAACCATATGGATAATAAATGTCTGTAAGTATAAAGAGACAATTATGCATTAGAAATACTTTATAAAACCAACAACAATGCCTAAAAACAGAGTTGACAGTTAAAAACATGCCTGATGGCAGCCCTCGAAATTCGCGAAGGCAATCGGCAGTGCCGTCGCAAAAGCTATTGCAAAATTGATTTGCGACAGCATTTCATTGCCGTCGCAAATCTGAGAGTGGTGAAAAGTCTGTAAGCATTTTTCTCTGAACTCTGTCCAATTTACAGATCCCAGAAAAAAGCATTTATAATCGAGTGTAGCCCAATGTTTTCAATGTAATATAAATATGTTTATTCCAGTATAGAAGCTTACAAAAGTCAAGTTGAGATGTCATGTTTTAGTATATTATTACTGCAGTATATAATATATGAATAATTTTGACAGCATTAATCTTTTCTTTAAAATTGCCACTGTAGTGCCGTTGCAAAATTGATTTGCGACGGCACTTAACTGCCGTAGCAAACTTGTCCGAATTTCAAGGGCTGCTGATGGTAATACCTTATGTTCGGACCAGTCTACCAACATAGAGAGAAAAGTGTTTTTTTGTGGTCAGGCTAAGTTGACAAGAAATTATTAATTTAATTGAGATTTATTTACCCTTATTAAGTAAACTGCTAAAAATCCTGGTAGTTGTGAATTATTTGAAATGTTAACTGTTAATAGCACATTCTGCTGACCTGTGACAGCTTGAAGGAGCCGTATGCTGGAGACTTGCAGGAGAAGGTCACTTCCTTGATGAGAGTCAAGACATTCGTGTCATCATTGTCCTCATCCTGGTCAATCTCCAGGTACATCTTCCACTTGTGCTCCTGAAACACACACACAGATCACACAAATCAGATATAAGTTCATTACCTATATATATATATACAGTGGACTCTGTCTAAACCGGATTCTGTTTAATCCGGATCTCTGTGTAAACCGGTCCATTTCTAAAGTCCTGCCCAGCTACCGTTAAACTCTT
>JAECMU010058888.1:6943-17478 GCA_016106625.1 Dracogyra subfuscus
ACGCACTCAACACATTATAATGACGATTATATCGGCGTCGGACACACGGTTATTTCGAGAAGAAAAAAAACAGTGGTTAGCTGACGGGGATCGATCCTAGACCGACCGCGCATCAGGCGGGCACTGTACTACTGGACTATGCTGCCCGCAGATGCTACAAAATGAGACAAAACGTTACGTAACACCTGACAATCCCCCACCCCACAATGCTTCTTACTGCATTTTATGATAACCTCCACCATCGGTGCGTTCCGTATATGTAGAACATCCCTGTTTTTGTTTGTTTTTGTTTTGTTTTTCTCTCTTTTTGTTTTTCTTCTTGTTGTTTGTTATTGTTGCTGAAGATTGATATTGGTATTGTTTAAAATAATAGAAGCGAATTTAAAGTTCCAGTATCGTGTATATTTTCGTAATTAAATCTGCAATATCGTGTATGGTCTGCTTTAAAAGGACAGACCCAAGTTTTTAAACACTACGACATATTTTTCACTATTAAAGGCGTGTTTAATCATTTAAATTAGAAGTACAAACAGTTTATTATTTAGTTTATGACAGCCTCCACCTTCGGTGCGTTCCGTATATTTAGAACGTCCCTGTTTTTCTTGTTTCCTTTCTCTTTTTTGTTCTTCGTTTTGTTTGTTGTTGTTGAAGATTGACATTGGAATTGTTTAAAATAATAGAAGCTAATTAAAAGTTTGAGTATCATGTACATTTTTCGTGATTAAATCTGCAACATCGTGTATGGTCTGATTTAAGGGGACAGGACCCACGATTTTAAACACTACGACATATTTTTCACTATTAAAGGCGTGTTTAATCATTTAAATTAGAAGTACAAACAGTTTATTATTTAGTTTATGACAGCCTCCACCTTCGGTGCGTTCCGTATATTTAGAACGTCCCTGTTTTTATTTTTTCCTTTCTCTTTTTTGTTCTTCTTTTTGTTTGTTGTTGTTGAAGATTGACATTGGAATTGTTTAAAATAATAGAAGCTAATTAAAAGTTCGAGTATCATGTACATTTTTCGTGATTAAATCTGCAACATCGTGTATGGTCTGATTTAAGGGGACAGGACCCACGATTTTAAACACTACGACATATTTTTCACTATTAAAGGCGTGTTTAATCATTTAAATTAGAAGTACTTACATTTTATTATTTAGAATATTCGTTTTAGTACACCTGAAGTGGTTCTGGTCATCCAGGTTTTTGTAATAATCCAAAATGTATTTTTTTCAAAATTCACAAAACGGACGTCTGTCTGAGAAGTAATGGCTATTGAGACATACTCCTGTCTATTTTTAGACGATATTTTCAGGTTTAAACATCACAAACTTCAGCTTTTCTCTGTTACAACCTTATCCCAATGTTTTGCAAGTGTGTAGATTAACTCAACTTATTTTCCATTTTTACAGTCTTAAGCTAGGGTCTGCGCCATTAACTATTAATTTTTTTATCCTGCAATCACTGTTTTCATTGTCAAGATATGGTGACTAGATAAATTTCTATATTGTTGGTCAGTGACCAAATATATAGGTCACGTGACATAAGCCCGACTCGACTCGAGTATTTCAGACTAGATTTTCAATAAACATACTCTTTAAGTTATTTGTTTTAGTACAGTAAATGGAAATATATTTTAGTTTTTCGATAACAATATAAAACTTGATTATTTGTTTATGAATTGGAGTTTAAAAACACTTTTTTAATAAGATAGAATGTAGCTAGCGTCTTACAAAGAATGACGTCATGTCTCTTGTATGTCATACTGCAAAATCATTGCTAGGTTGACGATACTCGATTCGTGTACACAAAAATGGAATAAATATTTATTTTCTGACTATTCCTGTAGGATTGCAGGATAAAAGAGCCTCGCTGCATTCGCCATTCTAACCTTCGCAGGATAAAGCTGATATCTTAAGACAGTAACCAGTTATTCCCTATATATTGCCATCCATTTTGGCACATTCAGTCATTGTAATATTCCACACTATAACACCCTAACCCTAACCCTGCGCCTTTAACTATTAATTTTATATTATTATCCATTTTGTCACATTCAGTCATTGTAATATTCCACACCATGACGTCGGAAGTTTAGACTAGGAAGAAAAGACATATGGCTAAGGACCACGTATATATTGAGAGAGGAAACCCGCTGTCGCCACTTCATGGGATACTCAAATTAGCAGCAAGGGATATTTTATGTTCACCATCCCACAGACAGGGTAGTACATACTACGTCTTTCATATGCTAGTCATGATGCACTGGCTGGAACGACAAATAGCCCAATGGGCCCACTGATGAGGATCGATCGCACACCGACCGCGCATCGAGCGAGCATTTAACCACTTGGCTACGTCTAGCGCCTTTAATATTAAAGAAATAGTCCAATGAGGCCACCGATAGGAATCGATCTTAGACCGACCGTGCATCAAGCGGGCGCTTTATCACTGAGGTACGTACCGCCCTCGGTATATATACTAGCGGAAAAACGTTCCTGTGCATTACTAAAAGTGGTGTGATTTTCTTATTTGTAATTAAATCAAGACAATTACTTCACACATTATTTATTTGCCATTTACGCACAATACCAAATCCAGGAGAAAAAAACGTCTGGCATTGTTGTTACCAGTCTCTGGGTCATAAAGAGAGGTTGTGTCGAAAGTGAGTTCACAATGTCAATACCGTGTGTGATCACCTTGTGCGTGCACACAGGCCTGACAACGACGTCTCATTGACGATACCAGATGGTTCAGAAACCCCTGTGAGATGTTGTTCCAGACCTGAACAAGGTCACGACCCATTTGGATCAAGGTCAATGGCTGGTTTGGCAGGAGACGTAGGCTCAATGGGCGACAGGTCAGGCGAAACAGCTGGCCAAGGCAGTGTGTTGACATTTTGCTGTCTCAGGAAGTCGGTCACTAGACGTGCGACGTAAGGGTGAGCGTTGTCTTACTGCAACATGATGGCGCCACGTTGACCTTGAAGGAACGGGAGCACATGCGGTCTTGTGATTTCATCCCTGTAGCGTACGGCAGTCAGATTTCCAGCCACAATCACCAGCTGCGTCCTGCCGTGTGATGTGATGCCTCCCCACACCATGACGCTTCCGCCGCCGAAAGCTGACGCTGTACAACGCAAGCGTTAGCGTAACGTTCGTTACGACGTCTGTAGATTCGATTTCAGCACGAAAAATACATCGGCTATTGGGTGTCACACTATGGTAATGGGGAAAACACCACCAGATATCGATTCAGAAGATGTGTTAGCCGAATGTGGTTGTCCTGTCCTTGTAACGTCACACGCGGGCGACCTAAACGTGGTATGTTTCTGGTGTTGCCTTTCTGTTGGTAACGTCGCCACAAATTCTGTATCGTGTTTTGATACACACCGAAACATCTTGCGACCTCGTTATGCGCCATTCCAGTTTCGAGCATCTCGACCGCACGGTGACGTTCAAATTCAAATAGGCGTAGCATGGTGTAAAAGCCGTTTAAAATTAATCAGAGTTTATTTTTCTAGACAGTGGTTTAGGCCTCTACCGTTTTCCGTTGCAAAATTAACAAGGACATGTGCACCTGTACCACGAGATTAGCAAATCTGGTTACTAGTCTTGCACGTGCGGCACATGAACAACACGTGCGATTGCAATATCGATGATAACGTTTTGAACATAATAGTTGGGCACATGTCTCCTGAACATGCTATTATTTTACAACTTGCGACTATCATTTTATTCAACTTTTTACCATGTACAGGAACTTTTTTCCGCTAGTATATAATTGCTAGTCACAGACGTAAACTTACGATGTTTCGCGAAATGGGTCCCAGGAGATTTAATACTAGAAAATGTAGTGTGTTTCCTCTGGTGATTTCGTGTTACAAATAGTAAATGTTTGACAACACATAATCTCTCTCTCTCTCTCTCTCTCTCTCTCTCTCTCTCTCTCTCTCTCTCTCTCTCTCTCTCTCTCTCTCTCTCTCTCGGTGTGTAGTGTTTTCTTCTTTTTGGTATTCAATATGTGTGTGCGTGTGCGCGCGTGTATGTGTGCGTATATATGTGTGCGCGCTGTCTGTGCGTGTATACGTGTATGCCTTAATAAAGAGTTTATATTCTTGAAACGTGTGGCTGTCTGTACACTACTGGTGAACATTCCTTTCCTTCCTTTAATAAAGATTTTATAGTACTGCAGTTGAGTTGTCTTTCCCTTAATAAAGATTGTATATGCTTCAAAGGTATGACAGATGTGGAAGCACGTACCATGACATTTGATATCCAGTCGTGTGACACAGATAGCTGACATGCCTTCCTGGGTGTATCTATAATATTCATATCACCCGTTCAAGCATGCGTGTCTCTCGTTCATTATTAAAGCTAGAACTATAGGCAAGGGCGGTCCTAGAACAGATCACAGGAGAGGTGTGAGAAGGTGTGAGTTATTCCTAGTTTGTTGGTTGGATCTCCTTGATTTATGTCTCAAAACAAAACAAAGGAAAACCTAAGAAACAAAGAGTCGCTTCCAATTTTAGTTTGTAGACGATAGATACTGGGAAACCACTTGATAATATCATTTACCGCAGACGCGATACTGTTTGGAACAGCCCTAGCAACCTGACACGTAATCAACGTTTCTAACAAGTCTCGACGGCCATTTTGCCAATCGTTCTCGCCCTCTCTTGCTCTCTCTTGGCGTAAATCAGTAAGTAAATGATTAGTATATTGTCGTCGGCTTGTTGATATTGACTAAATACGCTATAATTATCTAGCAGACCTACGTTTGACATTGTTAAATGTTATGGTACAAAGTAATCCTATTTAATTAGTTTACTAGTATTTTATTCTGGGACAAAATACAAATTTATCTTGTGGTTTTAATGTTTCCATTGTTACAGGGATTATTCCAGAAGTCAATGAATTGACATGTAAATATAAATTTCATATAAAAACATTAATTTATTAAATTGTATCTGAAATATGATGTAGGTAATCTGAACGACAAAGCCAAAATACGAGATCAGAGTCGTATCTCTGCATAATGCAGAGTCAAATGGCTATTTGGTAAACTAGTGGATGATTCCATCAATCTTTATCTATAGGAGGACAGCCACTCCTGAGGAAATATTTCACTTGTATCGCCATAAAGAGGACTGCCACTCGGACCAATCTAGTAAAACATTCGCAGTTCCACCTTTGAAGGCTTTAGTCGATTGGTTCAGAGACAATGCAAGTGAAGCTGTACAAATTGGCTGTTGTAGCATTTTTCTTTACACCTGTATTAAAATTATATTTAATCTGTATCATTAAATGGTAATTTGTAACGAAACAGTTTTATTTATAAGAGATTTTTTTATTTTTTGTTAAATGTAATAAATCTAATTAAAAGTAGCTCCACTGTTAATTACTATTAACTGTGCATCTAACACCACCACGCTGGAGACCATGTCTAGTTGACTTTTCATTCGACCAATCAAAACCATACTTCCAAAATCATGCCAGTGATTTAAAAATAATTTAAAATATTCGGGATTATTCGGGTATACGAAATGATTCGGTAGAGTAGACCAGTAGAGTTAATTTTAATCAGATTGAAATGTTATCTATGTTGGTATGGGTTTAATACGATTTTTAACTTTATTCATTGTGATGTTGCATGACAATTAATCGTTTCCTTTTGACGGAAAAGGACTATATACATATTTATTATTATGCATGGTTGTTATTTAACAAAGAATATTCTAGTTTTAATTCTGAAGTGCACATTACATATATCCGTACACGTTAAAGGCGTATTCTCTAATGTACACTAAATATATCAGTACACGTTAAAGTTCTATTCTGTAGTCCACACTACATATATCAGTACACGTCAAAGCTGTATTTTCTAGTGCACACTATATGTATCAGTACAGGTTAAAGCTGTATTCTCTAGTACACACTATATATATCAGTAAACGTTAAAGCTGTATTCTCTAGTGCACACTACATGTATCAGTACACGTTAAAGCTGTATTCTCTAGTACACATACATGTGTCAGTAGACGTTAAGGCTGTATTCTCTAGTGCACATTACATGTATCAGTACACGTTCAAGCTGTATTATCTAGTGCACACTACATGTATCGTACATGTTAAAGCTGTATTTTCTAGTGCAGACTACTTATATCAGTACACGTTAAAGCTGTATTATCTAATGCACACTACATATATCAGTACACGTTAAAGCTGTATTCTTTAGTGCACACTACTTATATCAGTACACTTTAAAATGTTTTCTCTAGTGCACACTACATATATCAGTACACGTTAAAGCTGTATTCTTTAGTGCGCATTACATATATCAGTACACGTTAAAATGTTTTCTCTAGTGCACACTAAATATATCAGTGCACGTTAAAGCTGTATTTTTTATGTACAGTACATGTATCAGTACATGTTAAAGCTGTATTCTCTAGTACACACTACATTTATCAGTAAACATTAAAGCTGTATTCTTTAGTGCACATTGCATGTATCAGTACACGTTAAAGCTGTATTCTGTAATACACACTACATATATCAGTACACGTTAAAGCTGTATTCTGTAATACACACTACATATGTCAGTACACGTTAAAGCTGTATTCTGTAATACACACTACATATGTCAGTACACGTTAAAGCTGTATTCTGTAATACACACTACATATGTCAGTACACGTTAAAGCTGTATTCTGTAATACACATTACATATGTCAGTACACGTTAAAGCTGTATTCTGTAATACACACTACATATATCAGTACACGTTAAAGCTGTATTCTGTAATACACACTACATATATCAATACACGTTAAAGGTGCATACGCTAGTGCAATAGCTCTTCAATATGCAGACACTTCATACGTTACAGAGACTCACTATCATTTTTCAAACACAGCAGCATTCACTGTATGACACTGATGAATCGAGTTGATAGAGAATTCGACAATTGTATTGAAGCTTCACAATTATTTGAGAGTGGTAGAGGTACGGTTTATTCCCTGATATCGCCAGTCTAGTTCAGATCAAATATATATAGCTATTTATTTCTGAACCTCTTAGTCACTGAGACTGATTATTTATATTAGTGGTAAGGGATCTTTTATATGTATCACCCCAGACACAGGATCAAATGTTCAACGGTCGTGACTAGAAAACAACAATAGCCCACCGATAAGGATTGATGCTAGACTGGCCACATAATGAAAGAAATAAATGTTTTATTTAACGACGCACTCAACACATTGTATTTACGGCTATATGGCGTCAGACATATGGTTAAGGACCACACAGATTTTGAGAGGAAACCCACTGTCGCCACTTCATGGGCTACTTTTTCCGAATTACATAGTGTTCTAGCTAGGAGTTTGATGGGCAGGGCGCTAATTTAATTGTAAGGCATTTTTAACGCAAAAATATTATAGGCAAGAGCTGGATATGATCGAATTTTCTACATTAATAAATATCATATATGTAGAAATATCTATGCTGGTTTTAATTTACGAAACGTTTTTGGAGGGAGGGGGACACTCAATTTCTAAACCCAAATTTATTATTATTAAATGTGGATATTTGATGAAACATCGCCGTATGCAATATTATTGTACTAATGTACTAAATATATTAAAAAATCTCGTTCCATCCAGTGCAACACGACTGGTATGTGCCGTTGTATGTGCTATCATGTCTGTGGGATGGTGTATATAAACGATCCCTTGCTACTAAAGGAAAAAGGTAGCGGGTTTTTCTCCAAGACTAAATTTCAAAATTACCAAATGTTTGACATCCAATAGCCGATTATTAATAAATCAATATCATCTAGTGGTGTCGTTAAATAAAATCAAACTAACTATTAAAATGTTTTACAAAAGGCTGGATCACCTAAAAAAAACCTATTCTTTTTTCTATTACATATAGTATTTATGTCATTTAATATCATGGCACAATGTAATTAAAAATAAACAAATGAAATAATTAAAAGAAATCGAGAAATGATAAAAAAAGAAAAAAAAAAAAGAAAGAATAATTAGAAATAAATAAAAAGAAATGAAGAAATAATTTTATTTTTATTTTATTTACATCAGGATATATGTGTGTGTAATAAATTGCTCGCTGCATTTAAACACGGCTATTATTGCATGTCACGTTCTAGATAGATTTCATTAAATAGCATTTGCAAACATGCTTTTAACAAAACAGTTATGCCTATATATACCAAATAACCAGTGTTGTTAGTTTACTCTGTGCCATATTATAAAGATGCAGCAATCAATGTGTCATTGATAAGAACTACTAACATCAGTTAAAACTAATGTAACTTGGTCTAGGTTTTATGAAAAAAGCAAAAATTACTTTTTAAAATTTCTCATTTGACATTCTGTCGAGGTTTATCATGATGGTATACTTCAACTAGATGTTTGCTAGCTGGTGCATGGCGGTGTGAGGATTACTTCACATTCAAGCTTAATCAGACTGTCTGTCCGCTCCACTGCAGTCATATCGACTAACAATAGAAAATATAAAAAACATACAACGTTCCTGCTGTCGGCTTTCATAACTATGGCCAAACAATGTATTGTCAAACAAATTTAGTTGAGAATTCAGACTCGTAACAACACTGCACGCGTTGAGAGGAAAGCAAGATTGTGTATTTTGACAATCAATTGCCTGCTTGTGTGAAACATACCCTGAATAGGGCTACCCCTGTTGTTCATCTCTTGTTATACTCACTTTTGCACAAAAAACACTTCTTTTGCATGGGCCGGAATTACCACAAACAAGTCTTCATTGTCAACAAGTTACACATGTTTCCAAACTACATGCTCTGCCCTGTTAACTTCAGTCAAATAGTTGCCACTTCAAAGCTGTCAGCCATGAAATAATCACAGTCAAACCTACACATTCTACTTGAGCGGACAAATGTCCACATTTCAGACAACCAAATGGTAAGATAACTGGGCTACGTCCCGCCCCCATTGCATGTAAAGACACACGTATGATGGCATTGTTGTATTTTTGCAATAATAAACGATCTTATAGGAAGGGAACTGACGTTGGATTTAAGGATTACAAAACGTGTTGTATTTTTTAGTATTACCAGTGTGTGTGTGTGTGTGTGGGGGGGGGGGTAAATAAATTCGGAGGGGGGGTCTTAGAACATCTTGTAGCGACGAGCAAGCAAAGGGCCGCAACTCTAATCGTGTTTCTTGTTTTCAATAAAATATTGACCCCTTTTGAGTGCACCCAAGTTATGGCTTTTTTGTATGTGTACTGTATGTACCACAACGGGAAACCAATAATTTTAATAAAGTAGAATAACTAACATTGGTGATCCTGATATTTTAGTATTTTTACACATTTGAAATTAGCGTTTATAAATGTTGACAATCTATTTTCTACCATAAATCAGGCGAGATCGCCGGTTACAGGTATATATTTTGAAACAGAGTAGGTTTAATAATAATTTAGTAATAATAACTTTATTTGACACAGGCGTGTTCATTTATGGCAATTAATAAAACATGATGTCGCACTTTTATACAAAGGGACGCAACTCTTTTTAAATTTAACATATAATAGGCTATACGACGTCATTTAACTTATTTTATTGAAAAGATATTATATCATAACTATTTACATTAGCATTTACATATTAATTGTAATTAGGTATGGCTATATATACAATGCACATATTATATGCATAAAATTAAATAACACAAGCAAGACATCATATTGTCTTTAAATTACAGCCAATTATACTTTGGATCAAAACAAATATTTTCAAGTTTTCAGGTGCGATTTTATTACGGCGATTAAACATCAAGAAATATGCAGAAACTGATGAAATTTGGACTACAGTTAAGGACAGATATATAGGAAACGATAGTATTTAAGAAATATATTGAAACAAACAATTCTGACTTTAGCGAGGTGGGGTCACATTTCAGCAAAAAATTGAACACATGTGTAACTGGTCACGTGATATGTTCGCACGAGAATTATTAACATCAAATGAGTATTATTATTTCTGTTTCATTTAATTGAGGTCCATTTGCATATGTTTGCACACAAAAAAATTGACATTATGAAATTTAAAAAAAATGCTTGCTCTACGCTACATCTTGATTGAACTTTTGACCATTCGTAATTTTCTTCTATAATTTATCTAAACTGTGATTCAATACATGAAAATGAAACTACTATATTTATTTATTTATTTATTACTTTTATATAGTACATGCTTTGAACATGACATCATCAAGGTCACCTACAATCGTGAGTTTCCCATGTGGTTATGCATGAGCATTTCTAGAATTTTCTTTGATTTCAGTTTGTTTGTCTTGTACAATGGAGAAAGCTCAAGCACAGTTTCTGGTCAACCTCCACGAACAGATTACAAAAGGTACTTTCACTGACACACAAATTATATGTAAAGACGGAACGACGACTGGAAGCCGTATTGTCCTTGTGGCGATGTCTTCGTATTTCCGGGCTATGTTCAGTTCTGATATG
>JAECMU010058890.1:0-14488 GCA_016106625.1 Dracogyra subfuscus
TTTGTATAGACCACACCACAACACACATTATAAAAAGGCGTATGAGTCCGGTGTTTAGAACGTTGCCATGCGTGTCTGCTGAAAGTTTCAGCTAACATGTGTTCGGTATTAAAAAATGTCGAACATTGTTCTAACTGGCTAGTAAGCATTTGACGACATGACGACAACTCGTGAGTGAATTAAAAGTGCAGTTATGTTTGTATTTAAACTTAGAACTTGATTGTATACGATTGAAACCAGACATAGCAGCTTTAAATTACTTTTTTTTTAATACATCCGTCTTTCACGGGTCGTATTATTGTATGGCTTTGTTCATCCATACATCATCCATAAACCTTTTATTGCCAGGGATATCTTTCTTATCAATTCATATAGGATCATCAAACTTTGCATGCAAGTACAAATTGGTATGACACCGTGGTGTAATGCGTACCATAATAACTAAGTCACGATAAAAGAAATTCCTGTCCAGACCATATCTTCCTTATCAATTCATATAGGACCATCAAATCTTTCATGCAAAAACAACTTGGGATGGAGGTGTTATGCATCATAACTAGGTTACTGTGACATACTTTTTTATTCATTACTGCATATTAAAGGAAATCTTGTCCAGGCCATATCTTCCTTATGTTTGTGTTGGTGGTGTCTTGCATATCATAACTAGGTCACTGTGACCTATGTTTGACATATGTAAATCTCATTGATGAAGGAACTAAAAAATTATGAAGCGACATTGATCTCAATAATTAGATCATAAGGGAGAAAACTGAAGTGTGAACTTGATCATAAAAATATATATTTGATTTCTGTATATTTGCATTGCAACTAAAATAGTGAAAATATGACTTTTCACCGAATATCATGTTTATGGCTTCTATAGATCTATATATTTAATGGCTATGGATATAGCAATCTATGATACATACTATAATGCTGTATATGGTAATCCATACATATATTTACAAACATTAATGTTATTTAAAAAAAGAGATGTCTGTATATTTACTTCTTACAAAAACAACCCCCAGTATTGTATCTTGTGAAATAAATTAGACTGGTTCTTATTTATAAATATATCTTTTAATATTCTGTGATATTTTTTTATGACATTTCATGGCTACTGTAAAGTACTTTATTTTTGTGGTTCATAATTTTTGTGCAATACAAAAATATATATTTATTTATACATTATTATTATTATTATTTCTGTGCATTCTTCACGACACTAAAAAATAAATAAATGTGTATATTCCAATAACAGCTTTAATATCTCTATGGGAAGCATCAGTTATATCACACCAGCCATTTACAGCATTATTATTAAGAGGGGCATTGGAACCAGACCGGCCTCGGTGGCATAGTGGTTAAGCCATCGGACTACAGGCTGGTAGGTACATGGTTCACAGCCTCGTACCAGCTCCCACCCAGAGCATATTCTTAAGGGCTCAATGAGTAGGTGTAAGGCCACTACACCCTCTTCTCTCTCACTAACCACTAACCAACTAACCCACTGCCCTGGACAGACAGCCCAGATAGCTGAGGTGTGTGCCCAGGAAAGCGTGCTTGAACCTTAATTGGATATAAGCACGATATAGTTCTTGTAAAAGCCTTTCTTCATCGCTAAGATGAATCCATTATTCTGAGAGCGGGCAGCGTGGTACAGTGCCCGCCTGATGCGCGGTCAGTCTAGGATCGATCCCCGTCAGCTGACCACTGGGTTTTTTCTCTCGACATAACTATATGTCCGACGCTGATATAACCGTACTAACAGTGTGTTGAGTGCGTCGTTAAACAAAAAAAAAAAAAAAATTTTTATTCTGAGAGCACCTACTGGTTGCTGAAGTCAATTCAAAACAAATGACAGCAAACAGAAACTGAATATCCTAATAAAATCCAATAACAAGGAGGTAAATTCAGTATCTATTTTACCACATGTAATGATATATACTTTAGGTTACTATTCACAAGTTGACACTTTTAAATTTTCATGGAATTTTCAATTTGTCACTGAATGTAATTGTGAAAAGCATGAAAATTAAGTTCTCGCAGAAATAAAGTAGTGTACAGTAATTGCTTTTTTTAACTATAGCTTTATTCATTTTGTGCATAATATGTTTTAAAAATATTTTCATACACATGTAGTACATTCCCACATTGTATTAGTTTTCCCAATAAATGTTGAAAGCATACTACAACTATAAGTATTTGATTTTTTCTGGAATGTTCCACAACAGTAAAAAAATTGAATGTTAAAAGCATATTGTCACAGACAATTGACCTATTTAATGACACAGCAAAGTATTACCTTGAAATATATACATTGTATTTGTTCCTAAAATAACTATTCAAAACATCTACATAAAGGTAACCATCATATGCTATTATTATTGGTCTTTAAATCAGAAGACAATAATGATGATTTGAAACCTACATGTTATGTATTGTGTTTTAAGTCACATAACGGGCATGTCCCAAATAAGAGCAGTGTCAAATACCATGTTTTTGTATCAAGAAAGCATCATGCACAGACCACGGCCAAGTGATTAACAGAAACAAAAATTATGAAAACATGTATTAAACATTTTTAAAAACATGCACTGAATAATAATAAGCTTATACATTAATTTATTTTATTACTATAAACATTTTTAAATGATGACAATTCCTCTTACCGGAATTCACTCCTACATATGTAGTGGGAAATTTATGGTTAGTCATTACCAAAATACTGGACTAGTGTACCTTTATATTATGACGTCTATTTTCTACTCATTATTATGCCAAATTTGCTATAGCTACATGAGTAATTACATATACTAGCATTCATTGTGACTAAATGTTTTAACTTCGAAATGAAGTCTATCTTCTACAGTTTTGATTGAATTGTTCTGAAACTTGGTATAATGATCCTCTAGTGTACCATCCACAAACTAATAGAATTTTATTAAATTAAAAAAAAATATTGAAAAGTTGTTTCACAGCAACAGCATTTAATGTATTATAAGTTAAAAAAATATAAATGTATTCAACAAAATTGTCATGTTTGGTGGCTAGCAGGATATTTATGTTTAAACTCTGTCCATACAAAACATTGAGTTCACATGATAAATATTATACAAAATGTAGTATGATCAAGTATGTTTTATAAATTTTTCATGGAAGAGTTCCAAGATTCAAAATGAACCTTGCTGAGAGGGTTGACAAATTTCCCTCATTTGTTCATTTCAAACATTTTGGCTAATACAATAACTAGGTTTGTAATCCCAAATGAATGTAATTTTCACATATACCGGTAATCCCAGTTTAAAAAAAATTGTATTGGATTTGAAAAGTTGGGTCATTCTGAGTGATTCTCCAAGCAAAACTAGTCAGATGTTTAACATAATACAGATTCTTTAGACGAAGCCAGGAAAGAAAAGTAATGTTGCTTAATGAAATCTCAGACACGATTATGCAGTAGAGTATTTGTAGGTCTACCATCTCTCTCGTTTACTGGTAATTGTTTTAGTTGGTAGACTACTGGTCTGAGCTGCTTGGGTCGTAGGATAGAGAGAAAAACCCACAATGGACCCATTTTCTGATGGGATTTGTCCTGTCCCAACCAGTAAACAACAACTGGTATATCAAAGGCTATGGTATGTGCTGTCTTGCCTGTGGGAAAGGGTATATAAAATATAATTTTACTAAATACATCAGTAGCCCATGATTAATAAATGAATGTGTTTTAGTGGTGTCGTTAAATAAAAACTTTAACTTGTTTAATAGACCTATTTCATAGTGCATCAATTCATGAGTCCATCTGCACATATGCACATAGAGTCACATCCCTTACCAAATGAAACTGTGTCATAGGAGATCTAACACCGATGGGTAACCAGAGCAGCTGTTGTATCCGATGTGACTACCTGCATGTTCATATGTGTGAAACACTGGCGGATTACAAGTGCATATTTTATATTGGATGGTGTAGTGACAATGAACTGCGGTTCATTCAAGTTTGCAGCAGAATGTTTCACGTCCAAAAGCAGTGTAGCAACTTGAATGAATGGTCTGCAATTAGAGGCCTGCATATTGACCCTTAACATGGAAGGTTTACACAATGCAAAATTAAAAGACTTGTACAATAAAATAACTGAATTGCAATTGTTAACAATTAGAATCATAAATAAATGTTCATATGCAGGATTCCCAGTAATATTTAAAATGTTTAAATTTCCATCTGTATCTATATTTAAAATTCAATAATACATGTCCCCCGACTTCCAACCCCCATCTCACATACCTTTATTCAAATATATTTTTGCCAGTCTCTGGTATTTCTGGAATAAAGATTATTTTGCTTCTTTTTCCTTCAACAATTTAATATTTCAGCACATTTGTTTCCTCGTTTTACTTTTGTTGATTTTCTGAGGAGTAGTAACAGGTTTTCTTCCAACATTCAACCTACATGTAAGTATATATTACTGCACCTAATAAACCTGTCTGAGTTTATATTAAGGGAACGATTCTGAGTTTGTAGCCATTTTATTATGTTACAGGTTTCTTAGGCTGCATATTCCTGCTTCGAATATGAATATTTGTATATGTAATACATTTTTAGCATACATATCATTCTTTTTCATTCAACTATTACTTCACCAGCATTTATCAAAGGTAGTGATATATGTTATCTTGTATGTGTGGAATGCATAATTAAAACTTTAATAACAGTACTGCTAGTAATATGGAAGCAACAGATTTCATTATCTGCACCACATGTTAAGCTGCCTAATTGATTTATTAAAGAATATTCTGGGGCATCGTGTAACAAACATACTTTACCTCTGCATCTTATTACAATTGGAACTGGTCATTTTTATTTAAGTCATACATTCGATAGGTAAGTTTATGGCTTTGTGGTTATGTGTAACATTTGCTGTTACTGTTTCTTGAATTGTAGATACTTTGATTTGAAAACCACACTTTGTATACAGTACTATATGTATGATTTATCTTTTTTGACAGTTCCATGATTACATATTCTGTTTATAGTATTATTTAGTATAATATCTGCGATGTATGATAGAATTATAGTTTCTGGAATGAGTCTTTTTGTAGATGGTTTTTCTGACATGAGTTTTAAGAAAAGCAATAATTGTACACAGACCTGTCAACCCTCCTGTATTTGGCAGGAGTCTCCTGTTATTTGATCAAATCTCCTGAACTGTGCAGGAGACCATTTCTCCTGTTAAATGACATTTTTGTAGGCATAAAAAAAATTGATCCCCTTTTGCCAAAATAACATAAGGGAAGTGCCAGACTCTAGCCCTATTTAAAAAAAAAAAATGGTTTAATTAATCAATTTTTTCTTTTTAAAGCCAAGATCAACAGTTAACAAGTATACATGACTTATTGTAATAATGTTATAATAACCTTGTGATTTTGGGTTAAATTGTGTGATGTTAAAAAATCTCCTGTTTTTCGACAAAATCTCCTGCTTTTTCAACACAAACCTCCTGCTTTCTCTTGACTAAAGGTTGACAGGTCCAGTTGTACAAGCTTTAATATAATTATAAAATTCACTGCATTTTATTTTTGTATCATGACCTTGCTCACATCCCATATATATTGTGTCACTAGAAGGAATGCATGCAGTGTTAATATAGCATGTTGTCAAGTACTACCTTTAATTATGAAATGATGTAATGAACAGGTAGCAATAGCCATCTATCTCCTAAACGATGAGACCAATTAACCAATGCAAGGGGTTCACTGTCGTCTAGTAACAGGTGCTAGACAGGTTTTCTGGCACCTTTCTACCAATTGATTGAACTGGAACATCTCAATAACGTATGGCTGTTGATATCTTTAGCACTAAAATCTGTGTTATTGAAGTACCATTGATAATTTTAAATTATTGGTTTCAATTTATAAATTAGAACTGGGGGTACACTTGAATTTACAGTTTTATCTATCACTAGTTATACAATTTTTATTCATTCCCCTTTGAACATTTTAAAAATCATATTTAAAAAAGTTTTAGAATTTGTTTTCATGAATTTTAAATCTGTTTGTCAAAAAAAAGTAAAATAAAAGATTAATACTTTACAATATACATCCATTTCCAGATTATTTTATAAATAGTTAGTAAAAATGGCTGATATTTATAGGTCACCAGAGCTGCAGGCTCAAGTGACCTATTGCAATCCATTTTCTTCTGTCACCAACCTTATTTTGTGAGAAGCTTCCTTCACACATGCAGAAACAAATTTGTGAATTTGATCATTCTGACCCCACCCACTAAGCCCACCAAGGGGTTGTCACTGCTCAAAAGAGGAAAATATTAAGCCAGGTTTTTTGAAAATCTCCTCTACTTCCAGAAATGCTATAACAAATAGTCTACATAGTATGTAAAGGTCAATAGATGGTTTATCTTAATTTGTGAATGGCATTATTATGTCAAAAAAGTCCATATTAATTAAGCCAATTAAAAATTAAAATCTTATCTACTTCCAGAAATGGTACAATTACATGTGTATGCAAAGGTCATTAGATGGTTTATCAAAGTCGTGAATTTCATTAAGGCTGGATCCCATGTTTGTGTCTGCGGAAGGGTGAAGTAATTGTTTAGAGAAATGCCTTTAAATGTTGGCTTTTTGACAACTGTTAGACCATTTCCAGCTAAATTTAGTGGAAGTTTCCTTGACCCTTGAAAAAAAAATGAAACATGAATTTGGTCATGGGCATCATGCACTCCATGAATGGTAGGTTTGGGTGGAGGGGGGGGGGGAGCAGGTACAGTGTACTTTAGTGGCTGTTGAACATCAGGAAGTAATCTTAATGAATATCCACATTAAACACATTCACAGCAATGAATAATTGAATTTGTCATTGCAGAAAATGAACCACTGAAAATTAACTTCAATACACTCATATTTTTATACAAGAGATGTTGGCAGTACTCCTTCATTGAACCTCATGCCTACAGTTTAGCTTAGATACATGTATGCACCTAATTTATTTTTATTATTGTTCAATTCTATATTTACTAGACAATGAAACTCTGTATGTTTTTGTACTGCATGTTATTTATTATACAACAAATATATATCTATTTTGTAACAGAAAAGAGGGTTGTTTTGTTTTTTCAGTATGAATGAGTATGAAGGTGTTCCTATACCATTCAATTCTTTGTTGTAAATTTGAGCATATTAGAACAATTGTGACAAAAGAAGAATGGCTATTGGAAAGCATAAATAAAAAAAAAGCAATTAATTATCTCATTTCCAAATTTCTGTACTTAAGGTACATGTGTAGTATTAAACCAAATAACTTCCAGCTGGGTTAAAGTTATAAGTGAACCCAACTTTTGATAGAGCAGATAATACCCCAAGGCCGGTCATTGGTGATAAATGTGAGTGTGTGTTGTAAAAACAAAAATCGGTTTCATCTGAGCCAAAAATATATGCAATTTTATTTCATCTTGGTACCATATTGTATCAAGTAGTTATGTGCTTGAACATGTACAAAAGTACTCAAACGTTTGTACGGAACTAAGATAGTAGTAGACACTACCAATTATCTCTGAAATGCAAGTTCACAATGACCTTGATCTTGACAATAACCACTGTACATTGCTCTGAATGGAGTTTGAATGAAAGTTAGCACTGAGGAAAAGTTTGTTTTAGCCTATAATTCCTACTGTAAACATTTGAGTAATTTCAACACTAACAGCATGGACATTGAACATGATATTTTATATGACATTCATAGTATTTTTCTAAAAGAAACGGCAGAATATTAAGAAAAATCCACACCCGCCATTGCTGATGCAGTAAATACTTCGAGTTCTTTTCATTTTTAAAATATTCTCTGTGATATTTTATATGG
The DNA here is from genome assembly GCA_016106625.1 of Dracogyra subfuscus. Classification (NCBI taxonomy): domain Eukaryota; kingdom Metazoa; phylum Mollusca; class Gastropoda; order Neomphalida; family Peltospiridae; genus Dracogyra; species Dracogyra subfuscus. The sequence continues at coordinate 7,873 of JAECMU010058890.1, forward strand.
ACGTGCAAAGTGTCATGCTATTATTTTAAGAAATAACAATTTGGTGATAAAAAAACAACTAAATTTAAATGCGCAATGTTATCCTTTTTGAGGCCTACCAGCTTCCACTTCGAATAGGATATTGATTTTGAACACTGATTCTGAATATTTAAGCTATTTAAACATGTTAATAAAAAAGCATAGCAGATGGGTTCACTTTGAACCCATTTTAAGGCCTTTTTCCAATTCTGTGTTCCAGACTATACTATATTTTTATAGTTTCTAATGTAAAGATAATATTCTGTACTATTTTTACAACAAAACTGAAGAAAATAAAGAAGGCTACAGGCGCTATTTATTAATCCTTGTTATGGCTATCTATATCTGTAATAATGCTTTCTTCATCCATGACTTCGTGTCTTCTTCGTGTTTGTCTTGGGGGTGGGTTTGGGTAGGTGAGTAGGGTAGGGGAGGGGCAGAACACGATAGATGAAGCCAACTCCACCTGCTATCATTGACCATGTGGTTATTTGTATTGGCACATATTAACAATATAGCCTGGCTTGGCCCTGGAATTGTTTTGCTATGTCCTTAAAACTAAACAGTAACTTATCAGAACAATCAACATGTTTGTCATATAACAATACAATCTAATTAAAATTAGCTCCAATATTACATGTGGATCTAACAGCAGCCAGTTGGAGCTCATGTCCACCAATCAAAACCTTACTTGCAGTATCATGCCAGTGAAAATCATTTGCAAACATTCCCAATTATCCTTAGGGTATACGACATGTTTCGTGTGAATTACCAATGCCTTAAAACATGTTTTATTTTTAAAAATAAATAATTTGTAATTTAAAACTGAAGACTGATTTAGTTGGGTGTTTTTTTTAAATAAATAAATAATGTGTAATATAAAACTGAAGACTGATAACCAATCCCGTACGTATTGGTATGGTTCGCTTTACTGCGGCCACTAAAATAGACTCGCCCGATATTTTTTGAATTTATATGCTCCCAAATAATGTTATAAAAGGAGAAGTGTGATTGGTCAATATTTAAATTATTATTTACAGACGAAATGATAGTCTACGCAGTGCTATTAGCAATCTGATTAAAAATTAGTTCTACTGGTCTAAATAAGGCATTTGTAAATCACACAAAACATGTCGTATACACTCGGAATATTTTTTAATTATTTTCAAATCACTGGCAAGATTCTGCAAGTAAGGTTTTGATTGGTGGATACGAGTTCCAATTGGCTGCTGTTAGATACACCTGTAATAGTCGAGCTAATTTTAATTAGATTGATAACAATATACAAACCCACAAAACCATGGAATAAAGTTCCATGAGAACGAATATGTTTTAATTATTTTCAAATTACTAAAAATATTCTGTAAGTAAGGTTTTGATTGGTGGACATGAGTTCCAATTGGCTGCTGTTAGATACACCTGTAATAGTGGAGCTATATACAAAACCCACAAAACCATGGAATAAAGTTCCATGAGAACGTTTTGACTATAAAGTAAAGCGGCATTCCCAGGAATATTTTTTATTGTTATAGAACAGAAAATCGAATTACGTTTGGTGCATACATGACGCCGCACTCCGAACTGGTTTCATTACACTGGCTTATCCAGGTCAAAAACGGCCATTATTTTGAAAGTGTGACACTTTTGACGGGCTTCTACCAATCTCGTTTTTTATTGGCTTATCACAAATTTTAAATTCCCCAACAAGAGATCAAGTGAGGTTTCGCAAGTTTTGAATAAATTTAAGTGTCTTGATTGAGGGATCGTCTCATAATTCCAAAACATATTTATATCCATAGTGGTATGGTACAACGCCTTTCCAGGGGTCGGTGGGTTGGGGATTTGCCTTGAAATTTTGACAGTGGCCAGCTGTTGGCATACGCGTTACATGTAAGGGGGTGTTACTAATTACGTAACGCTTTTGGGGTAGAGGAAGAGGGTACTGTGTTCGATTTACGTAACATTTTTTCAAGAATATATGTTATTGTTTATTCATTACTTAGACCTAAAAAGGTGTGTGATATTTGGAAATGCCCATCGGCGGGTATATAAAAGAGCATGGTATGTTATATTCTGTCTGTGGAATGGTACATATAAACGATCCCTTGCTAAAAAAAAACCCGACAGCAATGCAGTGGGATTCCAAGACGCGTGTGCAGGGATTTCAGCGGGGTTGGGGGTATAGACTGATGTCATGTCATGTCATAGGGTTTAACGTGCACATTCAGAACAAGCTATAGACTGCGTTGAGCGAAGTTTATATGGGGGTCATGCTCCCCCAGAAAATATATTTAAATTCTATTTTTTTTAATTTTTTTTACCTCCAATACCCTCCCTCTGCACATGCACCCGATTCCTCTTTAAGTTTATATGTCATAATTACCAAATGTTAGACATCCAACAACAGACGGAAGGATAGGATATTTTATTTAACGACGCACTCAACACATTTTATTTACGGTTGTATGGCGTCGGATAACTCAATATGCTCGAATATGTCGTTAAGCATGTTTGTCACTGATGGTAGCAATATCACTGTGCTGAGTGTCTGTAGGTGGAATATTTGTTTGTTTTGTTTAGTAATACAAAAAAATTGTTGCTGAGGACAATGTCTTCATGTAGGTTTGCAGTGGTCGAAGATTATGTCTTACTATATATAGGCTATACTATAAAATAAGCTGATTATAAAGTCTTCATTAATTTCAGTACAGAACAGATAATACCTGATGAATGACTGATATCAAGCTGTATTTTAGTCTCTTCTTGGAAACCTCCCTAGATAAAACTATTACCACTTTGGAGTTTTAGAGGTTGTCCTAACCAATGCACAGCTTCGTTTTGATTGAAGGATGACAAACCATCCGCCTCTGGGACAGAATAATGTGTGCTGACTTCATACTCTTTGTTCCGCATTGTACCTCTGGGTAGTATACACAACTGAGCCGAGCCTATCGCTGTCTTAGAAACAACAGGTTAACGTTCATATCTTTCAATAGCACTTACTTATGGCCCTTTCACATTCGCGGTTCCATGTTCATTCATCGTCACCTCATTAGGAATGCTCAGACAAAATCTAATAACCAGGGGAAAATAGTATAAATTCAGCAAGTATTATTATTCCAGGGGCAGATGTCTTATTTTGTTTTAGATAAAGGCATGGCTGCTTTTCACAAAACCACCTGAACAAATCAAAGTACATCGCTATGCAGATAGGATTCCAAGAAGATATATAAATGGTACCAGTTGTCCCTAGTTGATTATAGATTTTAATACACCTCCCACTGAAGCAAACCTGCTATGCATGTATACAGCAAAAACAGGTGTGTTTAATGACATACGGGTAAAGGTTCACAAATATTTCAACCACAAATCCACTTTGCTCCTAAAATGCTGATATTTCTGATAAATGAATTGGCAGACATATTGGATTTACATTTCGAGCCATGATAAAAAATGCCAGGGCTATATTATTACTAGAGTCCAATCGAATGTACCCACATAGTCATGCCAGTAAGAGTACGTCTGATCGGGCCCACATATATTTGCCATCTGGGTATCATTGAAGAAACATTATTCCCGTTATGGCAGTGACGATAGGGATAAGTGAATAGTGTCTGTAGCCATCATTGTGTTTTTCTTTATTTTAAGGTGAACAAGAGTACAGAGTAACGTACATGTATTCGTATTAGAAATGATTAAAACAAATTGAATATCAGAGGTATAGGCATATACATGTGTATTTGTTAAAAAACAACTATATCAAAAAACATTTAAAATATATATTAATAATGCAGTTAGCTATTTGTCAAGCTAATTAAACACGATATTGATAAGACATGAGTCCTGATAATGTCTGTGATATAATGCAGTGATTTGGTTACAGAACAAAGTGCACTTGTGCTTGCTTATACTCAGTTGATATTATAACGCTGGTAGCTGATGCCTATGTTGCGTGGACACATTGTAGCCATTTTGAAATAAATAAATATTCTGATAGTAATATACTTATCAGAAAGAAGTTCAAAATAGTTTTAAATATATAAAACGACACTCATATTATAAAAGTCTGACAACTTTATTAATGTCAATAATGGATATTGGTGGAATAATATGGCGGCCATATTGAAAAAGGGTCTCTGCTTGATGATAATTTAAGAACTCCCTAACGAGATCATTTATGCAAAGTTCCATGCATATATCACTAATAGAAAGCTGAATTCTATTATCTGCTCTACCAGTAATGCTAATAGTAGGTGACCATGTTTTATGGACATTATCCTACACTGACCCACAATTTTTCTACTTCCACCATCATAGGGCGTTTCTTTTTATAGTAGGTTCAGCATGTTTATAAACATAAAAATAATATAAAATGACTAATATAAAAAAACCCTTAAAATACATCTTAATAATGAACATTAGTAGGACAGTATGGCGGCCATCTTGAAAATCCAAGTGATTCACTGACTGAATATGAAGAACGCCCCAGGGATATCAGCGGTGTGGTTTGATCATAAAGTAGTTTAGTTATGGAACAGAGTAAACCGGTACCAGCTTGTGTTCTTTTATTGTAGCTGGAAATATGGCAGCCATTTTGAATAAAAACATTAATTCTGATAGTATTTTAAATATCAGAATTAATTTCAACATGCTTTTAAATACGAGTACACATACAAAGTCATCGAGATGGACAATGGTTGGAAAACATGGCAACCATATCGACAAAATTATTGAAATATTGACATCTGAAGTTGCTCATTGATTGAATTTGAAGGACTTTCATGCTTGTATCACCATTTAAAACATTTCAATTATCTACTCTGCCAATAAGTACCAATGTTTTGGGGAGGTTGTCATATACTGACTCCCATATTTGCCACTCCCACCATCAGAGATCTTTTATGCATATCAGAGGTTAGGTTCAACGTGTTTTTAAACATATAAAACAATATAAAATGACTAATATAATATATATATATATATATATATATTTACTAGCGGAAAAAAGTTCCTGTGCATTACTAAAAGTGGTGTGATTTTCTTATTTGTAATTAAATCAACTCAATTATTTCAAACATTATTTATTTGCCATTTACGCACAATACCAAAGCCAGAAGAAAAAAACGTCTGGCATTTTTGTTACCAATCTCTGGGTCATAAAGAGGGGTGGAGTCGAAAGTGAGTTCACAGTGTCAATACCGTCTATGGCAACCGTGTACGTGCACACAGGCCTGACAACGACGTCTCATTGATGACACCAGATGGTTCAGAAAGCCTTGTGGGATGTTGTTCCAGACCTGAACAAGGTCACGACCCAGTTGGTTCAAAGTAAATGACTGGTTTGACAGGAGACGTAGGCGTCTCTCCATTTCGTCCCATACGAACTCAATGGGCGACAGGTCAGGCGAAACAGCGGGCCAAGGCAGTGTGTTGACATTCTGGTTTCTCAGGAAGTCGGTCACTACACGTGCGACGTGGGGCGAGCGTTGTCTTGCTGCAAGTATGACGGCGCCACGTTGACCTTGAAGGAACGGGAACACATGCGGTCTTATGATCTCAATCACAAGCTGCGTCCTCCCGTGTGATGTGATGCCTCCCCACACCATGACGCTCCCGCCGCCGAAACCTGCACGCTGCAAACGCAAACGTCAGCGTAGCGTTCGTTAAGACGTCCGTAGACTCGATTTCGACCATCACTACTGTCCAAATGGAATCTGGACTCATCGGTGAATAGCACACCTGACCAGTCGCGACGGGTGAATCGTAAGTGCCGTCTACTCCATGATAGAGGCTCATTTCGGTGACGTCGTAGCAGAATAAAACGTATTGCTGGGCGTCGCGGCTTGATTGCTCGCAATCCAAGGATGGTTCTGGCTGTCAAAGTTGCCGCCCGAAATCAATTCAGAAGATGTGTTACCCGAATATGGTTGTCCTGTGCTTGTGACGTCACACGCGGGCGACCTCAACGTGGTCTGTCTCTGGTGTTGCCTTGCTGTTGGTAAAGTCGCCACAAATTCTGTATCGTGTTTCGATGTACGCCAAAACGTCTTTCGACCTCGTTATGCGCCATTCCAGTTTCGAGCATACCGACCGCGCGATGACGTTCAAATTCAGATAGGCGTGGCATGGCGTAAAAGGCGTTTAAAATTAATTAGTTGTTTTTCTAGACAGTGGTTTAGGCCTTTATGGTTTTCCGTTGCATAATTAACAAGGACATGTGCACCTGTACCACGTGATCAGAAAATCTGGTTACGAGTCTTGCACATGCGGCACACGAACAATACGTGCGATTGCAATATCGAGGATAAAGTTTTGAACATAATGGTTGGGCACATGTCTCCTGAACATGTTATTATTTTACAACTTGTGATTATGATTTTATTCAGCTTTTTACCATGCACAGGAACCTTTTCCCGCTAGAATATATATATGCCTCTACACTATTGCACAAACTGGTTTTGAACGGTTGAAAAGATTGTCTTGATGATCCGAATTTCCGTGCATAGGTTTACGGATTCCCATTTTGTTTTGCAGTTGTTGTTTTTTTGTAGGGGAAAGGAAAGAAAGAAATGTTTTATTTAACGACGCACTCAACACA
>JAECMU010058911.1:0-11930 GCA_016106625.1 Dracogyra subfuscus
CCAGAGAGTAAAAGGGGTATGATGCAATATACCCAAATGTTTTAGCAGATTTGTTAAGTTAACCTTTTGACAAAATTAATTACTTTTATCATTACTGTATGATTTTCTTAACCCTAACATTAAACTAAACCTATTTTCTTTCTGGTGGAGACCCCTATAAACCTGTTGACTGGTTACATTCAATCCCATAGTCCCATACCCAAATGTTTCTTTCTAGTAGATAATGTTTGTACTAAGTTATAGTCTAGTGTATTACATATCAAATAATTTTAATTTATGCTGTTTTACAATTGTTTTTTTATATATAATAAAAAAATTAAAAAAAACTTTCAAATGACTAGCATTTAGGGAATAACTATATTTGTGGATGTTAATGCTAGTTTTACCTGTACAAATTGAGTTTTAAACCAGTGACTACTTTGTCAGTTTGAGTACGTGTAAACTGGTGTGCCAAGCAGTTTCTTACAAATCGCTAAACCTTACATTTAACAATTGGAAAATTTGGGTCTTGTTTTCCAATATCATTTGTTTTATTTTGGACAAAGGACTAAGGATATAATTCACCAAAGACATTAGAGAAAACATCTTGGCTTTTTCAATGGATGACATTGTTTGACAACACTACAAGAATAGTCTCAGTTTTTATTTATTTTGTTAGTTAGTTAGTTATTATTATTTTAAAAAATAATAATAATTGTACTTTGTACAATATAACAGGTATGTACAATATTATTTTAAATTCATATTTATATACCTTTTTGTAATAAATACAATTTTTTATGCGATTCGTTTTTCCTTCAGGATCTCTACATTTTCAAAATTATTTGTAAATGCAACAAACCTATTTAGGCTGAGTCATAAGGTGGCTAGTTACATTCATTCTATAATACCATAAGATGTTTGTAGAATAATTGTTTATTATATTATTCACTTACATGAGCTGAATTACAATAATATATAGGAAATGTGCATGAAAGACACAAACAGATGAAGCAGGTATTATACCTATTTTTATCATCCATTAAACTTTAAAGGCTTTTTTTGTAGGAGATATACCGGTAGCTGGCACTATAATTTGAAATATCTCCTGCGATATCGCTTCTTATAACCTTGATTGGTCAAATTTTAATCATAAGACAATATTTGTTTTAGTGCTAAATTTACCGTTAATGATGTCCACTGCCGTTCTGATAGTTAACGATAGTTAACAAGTCTACCGCTGACATTCAACCCACATTACTGACATTGTTCACAACTGTTGCAAATGAAAAGAATGATAATAGATGATACAAAAAAAATACCCCTTCGTGTCTTGTGATATCATAATTTATCAGCACTCATTGATTAAAGTATAAAATCCTTAGCAAGCCTCAGATTTCATACTTTTATCAACTCGTGCTAATAAATTATGATATCACAAGACACTGGGGGGGGGGGAGTATCCTCTATTTATCCCACCTTCATGTAAAATACTCGAATCCCATTGGCTGGTTACATTAAGACAAACCCCTTATACCTCGCATAAGAGAATTCCAGGCGGGGTATAAAATTAATGACTATTGTTTTCTCATATACCCCGCCTGACCAGATGATTTGTTTCATGTTTGTTTCGTAACTTTGATTAACTGTTATGCTGTTTTAAACTTCGTTATTGCTGCTGTTTGTTGTTATTGTTATTTCTGATAGCTTTTGTGAGTTCTGAACATATTTAAAGTTAATAACTGTTATTGTTGATGGAACTATTTTTTCTCGCTGTCAAGTGCTTTCTTTTGCGTCCGCATTGACCTTGAAGGAACGGGAGCACATGCGGTCTTATGATTTCATCCATGATCCCTGTAGTGTATGGCAGTCAGATTTCCAGCCACAATCACCAGCTACGTCTTCCCGTGTGATGTGATGCCTCCCCACACCATGACGCTCCCGCCGCCGAAACCTGCACGCTGCACAACGCAAGCGTCAACGTAGTGTTCATTAAGACATCTGTAGACTCTATTTCAACCATCACTACTGTCCAAATGGAATGTGAATAGCACACCTGACCAGTCGCGACGGGTGAATCGTAAGTGCCGTCTACTCCATGCTAGACGCTCATTTCGGTGACGTCGTAGCAGAATAGGACATATTGCTGGGCATCGCGGCCTGATGTTGTGCTCCAATAAACGGTTGCGAACTGTCCTGGCACTGATTGCTCTCAACCCAGGGATGGTTCTGGCTGTCAAAGTTGCCGTCCAAAATCGATTCAGAAGATGTGTTACCCGAATATGGTTGTCCTGTGCTTGTGACGTGACACGCTGGTGACCTGAACGTGGTCTGTCTCTGGTGTTGCCTTGCTGTTGGTAACGTTGCCACAAATTCTGTATCGTGTTTCGATGCACACCAAAATGTCTTGCGACCTCGTTATGCGCCATTCCGGTTTCGAGCATCCCGACCGCGCAGTGACGTTCAAATTCAGATAGGCGTGGCATGGCATAAAAGCCGTTTAAAATTAATCAGTTGTTTTTCTAGTTAGTGGTTTAGGCCTCTACCGTTTTCCATTGCAAAATTAACAAGGACATGTGCACCTGTACCACATGATCAGCAAATCTGGTTACGAGTCTTTCACGTGCGGCACACGAACAACACGTGTGATTGAAATATCGAGGATAAAGTTTTACAACATGATTTTATTCAACTTTTTACCATGCACAGGAACTTTTTTCCGCTAGTATATATATATATATATATATATATATATAGTTATAGTTATCATATAATATCTTACATTTTCAGTGCAATCAAAGTATGTGATATTTTTCAGATCACATACTTTAAGAATATGATAACTTTGCAAATTAGATGTAAATTAGTCGAGGTCTCGGCACTAGGTTTATTGACATTTAAGCAAACGTACTTAATTGATACTCCATGATTGACGTATGCATTCATAATCATAAAATAAAAACATTTCAATGGCAATTTGACACTGAAAGCTGTCCATTGTTCAGAAAACAAAAAACGTTAGGCATAACTTTATTTTGATGTAAGGACATTCACCGCACCACATATTCTTACGCCATTTGAATATCTAGTAATGGCGGACTGGAATTAAAGTTATTGTGTACAGTTTACAAAAACACGTTGTATTAAGCTAGAGCTTATATGATAAAAAGATTATTACCCTCGTGTATTTCGGTATCGTCAATATCATATATTAGGAATAAAAGTAATGTATTATGCTGGCCAGAGGCTTGCATAATACAAACACTCTGGTAATAACCTCTCTATATATATATAGAACTTCACATACATTTTTTTCTGCTTCCTATTTATTGAACAAGTTTATTTTGTGCAAGAATATATTATACTATGAGACCGCATAACAGTCGAGTGGTACGTTCTTAGACAAAATAAACAAGTGCAATAAATAGGAGCGGAAATGACATACGTGAAGTTCTGTATATAGTACCAAAACAGTGTTTAATTTAATATCATGCATAACAACACTTTCTGAAATCTATGATTAATACTCCTTTCATGGATTTACTTAATGTTAAGAATCATATTCTGCACCAGTCTTGTGTAATGTTTAAAATACGATGTGACTTAATTTGTAAATCATTTATGATGTTAGTAATAAAAGGGGGCCAACTCCGGTAAAGATATAAAGGGAATTCCCCATTTACAAGTTCCGGTCAAAATCGCAGATGTGTATGATACAAGGTAAATTTATCACACGGTTTGAAAATGTCTTTTTCACTATTATTGAATAGTAAGATTGAATAGGTATGTAATAAAAAATATCCCTTGCTGCTAATAAAAAGAATAGCTCATGGAAGGAAGGAAATGTTTTATTTAATGATACACTCGACACATTTTCACTGTCTGCGCTTAACTTTTTTCTAACTTTTTTTCTGAGTTGCCATCCAGGCAAGTGGTGACAGCACTTTCACTTGCCCAGTACTATTTTCACTTGCCCGAATAATATTTTCTATAAAAAAAAACAATATTGCAACAGATTATAACAGAAAACACGAAATTATTAAAAAATCGGTTGGCAGGGGGCAACCTTACTGTGGGTTTTCAGTTGCCCATTGTCATTTTCAGTCGCAAGGGGCAATCGGGCGACCGTTAAGTTTGAACCCTGCATTTTATTTACAATAATATAGCGTTGGACATATGGTTAAGAACCACACAGATATCAAGAAAGGAAACCCGCTGTTGCCACTTCATGACCTATTCTTTTCAATTAGCCGCAAGGGATCTTTTATATACATCATCCCACAGACAGGATAGCACATACCACAGTCTTTGATATACCAATTGTGGTGCACTGGCTGGAACGAGAAATGGCACAGTGGGCCAATCGAAGGGGTTCAGTCCCACACTGACTGTACATCAAGTAAGCGCATTACCACTGGGCTACATCCCACCCCAAATACCTCACGGAGTGACGACAGCAGGTTTCCTCTCTCATGATCTGTATTGTAGATGAATGTTGCATAATTGTAGAGCGGTTGGCAGTGGTCTAAGCATTACAAAACATTACATGGGGCTGTAAATAGGTCATTATAAAGTTAAAAGCTAATACTGATTTATTAATCATCAGCTATTGGATGTCAAATCCACTACATTTTTTATATGCAACATCCCAGACAGGATAGTACATACATTGTACAATAGCCTTTGATATACCAGTTGTAGTGCACTGGCTGGAATGAGAAATAGCCCAATGGGGATCAATCTTAGATCAACCATGCATCAAGCAAGTGCTTTACCACTGGGCTACGTCATAACCATTTTATTATGAACTATGTGAACCCAATTCAACTTCAGTTTGTAGTTTTTGATTGGTGAAAAACAGCTGAAACTCAGCTTCTTATAAATTCTTTGATACTGATAACTGCTGCTAAATTGCTCAGAAGTCAACAATCCATATGATTATAAAACCATTTTATTATCGCCATAAAATCTTATTGGACTTTCTAGTGGTAATCTGCATATTTACTTCATGGTCTTGGGGCAAAATGCAATTACTCTTTCCTTTGATGTTAGTTTCACTGATTATAAGCAAGGTGTAAGGTACGTCTTGACTCAGAGTTATGTGTCACAACTGGTACCCAGTATATTGGAGGATTATGTACTGTCCTGTTTTATTGGAATGTGCATATATATGTATAAAAACACAACCTTGCTGCTAACTGAAAGGAATAGCTTATGTCATGCCTGCTGTTTTCTTCTTTCATTCTCTAGATAATATGCCATAGTCATTGTCTTCTTTCAAATATTTTAATTTGATTTAATTTCATTTAATGTTAATGGTATTTTGAAATGGCAATACTTGCTTTTCTGGAATCTGACCTTTAGGAGTATACATGTACATGTAGGTTACTTTGTCAGATACTCCCCATCCTTTCTTCCCTACCATTCTCTTCTCTCCCTTCCCTTCCCTGTTCTTTCATTGTTTCTTATGCTAAAATGTAAAACAATTTAAGCTATCTTATGGTAAGAGCAAAAAATGCAGAAAATGTTAGACATTTTCATGATCCTCTGCTTACAATAAAAGAAATCACTTGTTTAATGATAGCCTGAGCTACCCCTATTTTTTCTACACTATATATACAACACCAAATCCATTCATATGTGGGGTTTTTTCTTCTTTTCTCAAACAATATCTTGCATGCTTTATATCAAATGTTGGTTTGTTTATTGTGATTTTATGGACATAAATTATAGAAAGTAAAACAGTATCAAGTTTAAAACGACCATGTCAAGAACACTTGAATATTTCAGTGATGTCCACATTATTGTTTTAGTGGTCGTTTCCTACCCTGTTGTCAGGCAATAAATTTGTCCAAACATGTTGTATCTTACTAGAGTTACTTTCATTGTCCACACCGCCTTTTATTCTCTGAAATGAGTTTTTAAGTGTTGCTGTGTATACAAATATAACAGTCTTTCGATGCTGAGGAAGTTTTGTAATGAATAGGCTACAGATTCATTAGTTTTGACGTTTCTGAACATAGTGGCAGTATGATTGTTTCTTTGTTTGTTTTTATATTGCGTCAGCAGCTGTGATGTAATAAAGAGTGGTTTTATATGTTGATTTGTCCGCCGAATGTATTTATGTTCCAGCCTGCAATGAAACATGACATGGAATAATAATATTGCTTTCATTGGCTGTGATGAATTACTTTTATAAGATTTTTTAATTGGCTAGTTTTGACAGATTCATAAATTTTACTCTCTTTTTTTGTGTGTGTATATTGTGGTTAGTTGGTATTTACGGTTGTTGTTGTTTTTAAAGGTTGTTCATGGATACTAGTAAAATATTTCTAATGCTTTTGTGAAGATTTATTCATGTTTCTGGTGGTTTTTGAAATCTCGGCCATTCAAGGTGGAATATATTAATGGTTTTTAAGTTTTGTTTTGTATAGAAGTTTTAAGGTTTTGTTCATTGGAAGGTTATAGAGTTTGACAAAAAAAACTTCAAAAGGAAAGGGTTTCTTACGCGTTATTAGATTTGTGGATCTCTTCACATGAAGTGGAATTCTTTTCATGATACTGTGACACTTTCTTCAATGTCAATTGAATCTTGGTGAGTAATAATGAAATTGTGAGGCAGATTGACATGTCTAGTCAAAAAAAAAAGTAATCTAAAATTGCATGGCAAAGGATTTGCTTTCATAAAATGCAGTATATATGAACAGAAATATGTCATCTGTGCAATACAGAACTGAAACATTTGCCTTTCTTTGTGAAATATGTCATCTTCAAGAAACAGTGTCATTATCTGCCTGTGACAGTAGAAGGTGGTCATGAAAAGGTATAGGAGTTTGTATTAAACCTTTTAGTTGGTGATCTTTGGCAGCGATCGCTAAGGGAAAGACCTTTTGGATTGGCTGTATTGTATAAATAATAAACTCTACTCTGTGTTTACTTCTGTTGACAAATATTTGATAAAATCACTCCTCATATCATGTGTATTATGGGCATATTCTGTAACCTGGTTTCCATGGATTTTTACATGCATGAAATGATTTATAATATTGTGCAAACTTGATTTCATGGAATTTGATAAATTGGTAATTATCTGAATTGTTGTGTTGTCATGCTTAACTTGAGCATTGGATGAAGGATGTTTTAGAAACCCAGTTTCATTCTAATTGGTTTTGAGGATCATTCACATATTATAGTATTGCATTTATTATTCCGTCTGCAGGAATGTGATTCTTGGAGCTAGTTTTTGAGATTTTACTTGTTGCAACTATCATCATATGATTTAGGAACAAATGTGAGTCTTTTTTTTCTTTTTTTCTGGTTGTAATTTTTATTTCAACGACTTAATTTTTTTTGTTAATCATGGAATCCAGTAACTATCCACAAAGTTCAAAGAATAAAACAAGTGAGAATCGGTTGAAACATTCCAGAAGCCTGAGTGTTAAAAAACCAGGATCAGGTGCAAAACACAAGTGTGAAACTATGACTTCAAAATCCAGTGATGCTTCGAATCGCAGTCGATTGCACTCTAAGCCGAGAGCGGTGTTGCGACTGAAGAAATCAGTCAGAATTCTGACTGTTTTACGTATGTACTGTCTTATATTTTAACATGATTGTTTTGTCTTTTTTAATATATTAAAATTAAATCCTTTCATTTTAGTTTTATTGGGCATACATAACAGGTACATGTGTATAATCCAGGTAATATTTTGGGTGGAAACATTCTTGTATTTGCTGCATTGTAAGATGTTTCCGACTAATAAAATATTTTTATTATTAAATATACATATTAAATATATTTTCTTGTTTAGAATATCAGTATATTCAATGTGTTTCTGATCGTCTTAACATTTGTAAGAAGCCCAAACTGGATTTTGTCTTCAAATAACTTCCACCGACCTCGGTGACATTGTGGTTAGGCCATCCAACAAAGGTCATGGTTTGTAGCTCATATGCCGACAGTGGGTTTTCTCTAAAAATCTGTGGTCCATAACCATATGTCTGACACCATATAACTGTAAATAAAATGTGTTGAGTGCATCATTAAATAAAGCGGTTTTTTCCTTTCAAATAACTTCCTTACAAATTTTACTTTTTTAAGGAAATAAAATGAAATTTAACCTAGTACAAATATTAGAACGATCAGAAACATATTTAATATACATCCACTAATATTTTATGCAATTTTTTTTATTTTACATGTAATTAGTCAGCATAAAGTCTCTGTTAATCAATAACACCTTAAAAATTGCAGCAAACTCATGAATGTCCCTTTAAGCATTGTGTTTGTATGTACACATGTGTAAGGCTTGAACAGGCTTCATAAATTTGGCCCTTTGTTTTCAAAACTTCTATTAGCAACATATCTGGTCATTTGAATATTTATTAGCAACTACTGTTTAATGTTTTATGTTTGAATCAAGCAGCTTAACCCCACTTTTTTGTTCTGATTTACTTTAAAGATGAGGGATTATAGAATTTATATTCAGCAATAGATATGTTCATTAAAATGCTGTGTATCCGTTTAGAGCCGCATTTTTACTATCTTGTTGTCTATAGAGTTTTAGTTGATGGTGTACAGCCTATATAAAGAAGTGAATAAAGTTTGTGAGCTATGTTTAAAGACACCTAAAGAGCAAATAGATTAATTAATCATCAGCTGTTGGAAGTTAAACATTTGGTAATGCTAACGCAGTCTTCGGAGGAAACTTGGTACATTTTCCCATTGACAGAAAATGATCTTTTATATCTCATACAGGAGAGCAAGTTGTGGGACCCTGGTTCTCTATTTAAAGCTGCTTTTGACATCTTGTTGCCAGTAGTACCAGGTCTCGAGATAGCAGCCTGCGAAACGTAGTCCATTTTTTTAGACCTAGCAGTAGAAATAGAAAAATATCTACTTTAGACCTACCAAAATTATTGTAGGTCATTTTCCAAGAGAGAGGTGTACATGTATGTACAATTATATCATCTGCTTAATTTATCTTGTAAATCTGTAATTTCATAAAGCACTAAAATATAGTTCTTAATTTTTCACACACTTTCCCAAACCCTCCCCTTGCCCCATATTGTCATCTCTCTCTTTTTTCTTTTAGTTTGTAACAGGACATTTTTTCTTTTGGCCTACCACTTTTGAAAAACAACAGGACATATTTTCCTTCCTATTTCGAGCCCAGGGTATCCATGGGTTTCTTTTCTAGCACACCAAATTACATGTATAGGCGTTCACTGAATTATGGTGTGCAGAGATATATATTGTTGAACATTCCTTTGCCTTTATGGATGTTGAGAGTTATTAATAACTTATCGTACTTAAATATATTGTCTACTTGAACATGTCCCCAGCTCTTTTCAAACTGAAGAGGAATGATCAACATTTACTAAATGATTTAGGTTGAAGTCAAGATGTTGTATAAATCACTTTCTAATTTAACTCGCAAAGTTCATTTCCTTTTAAGGGTCAGGATTTAGCTCAGTCGGTTGAGTGCTCGCTTGAGATATTTGCATCACAGAATCGAACCACCTCGGTGGATCCATCCAGCTGATTGGGTTTTTTTCTCACTGTATTTCCAGATGAGAAAGAGGATCTGAGATAGCAGGATAAAAAGTCAAACCAGACTGCATTGTTAATAACAATGAAAACACCATCGTTTTGTTTTACGATACCACTAGGACACATTGACTTATTAAGCATCAACTACTGAACGTCAAACATTTGGTACTTTCAACATTATATCTTAGTGAGAAACCCACTACATATTTCAATAAGTAGCAAGGAATCTTTTATATGCAATATCCCACAGACAAGACAGCACATACTACAGCCAGTCGTGGTGCACTGGCTAGAATGAGAAAAAGCTCAATGGGCCCACCTACAGAGATCGGTCCCAAACCGACCTTGCATCGAGCTGTGTCTAGCCCCTCAATAACAAAGATACTTGCACACAAGAAAGAAAGGTGTAAAATATACTAGAAAGAAAGAAAGAAAGAAAGGAATGTTTTATTTAACGATGCACTCCACACATTTTATTTATGGTTATATGGCGTCAGACATATGGTTAAGGACCACAAAGATATTGAGAGAGGAAACCCGCTGTCGCCACCCCATGGGCTATTCTTTTTTTTTCGATTAGCAGCAAGGGATCTTTTATATGCATCATTCCATAGACAGGATAGCACATACCATGGCCTTTGATGTACCAGTCGTGGTGCACTGGCAGGAGCGAGAAATAGCGTAATGAGACCACTGACGGGTTAAAATATACTAATTCCAATGAGTAACCTATACAAATAGAAATGTTTCTTTGATGACATTCTCAGTACATTTTAATTATGATTACCAGGTACATGGCATCAGACATATGGTTAAATACATAACAACACAACTAGAGCACATGGATTAATTACTCATCAGCTAACTGGATGTCAAACATTTTGTAATTTTTACTTGGAGTCTTATAGGGTGTATACTACCAAATCAAATCCCATAGATGACAATAGTAACATAAACACCACATATATAAATACTACCACCCCTCACACTTAAAGTGAACCAGAGAAAATTGGGGGGTCAAGCTGCTTGGTTCTGAGATAATGGGTAGCATCTATGACTACCCTAGTTCCGCACAAAATTATAGTACTTTTGTTTACAGGTACCCCTTACATGTTTCAAGCACAAGGCTACTTGACACATTGGTACTAGATGAAATAAAATTGCATATTGTTTTCACCCAGACGAAACTATTATTTTTTACAACCAACACACTCACATTTGTAACCAATCACAGGACTTGTGTTCGCTTCTCTATCAAAAGTTGGGTGCACCTCATACTTTGACCCAGCCGGAAGTTATTTGGTTTAGTACTACCTAGAGAGGAAACTTCCAAACATTTCCATTATTAGCAATGGATTTTTTTTTATATGCATATACCATGGTCTTTGATATACCAACTGTGGTGCACTGGCTGGAATGGACACAGTGATGGGGATAATCGTCTGATCCCTGACTGACCACTCATTAGGTGAGTGCTTTACCAAACAGCTACATCCTGCCCATGCATATGGTTCAGGACCACAGGAATAATTTTGGACTATTTGTTTTTAATTAGCAGAATGGGATCTTTTATGTGTGTCGTCCCACAGACAAATTAGTGCATATCATGGTCTTTGTTACATCAATTGTGAAGCACTGGCTCGAATGAAAAAAACACCCACTGAGCCCACCTGTGTGGATCATTTCTAGACAAACCGCACATTAGGCGAGTGCTTTACCATTGGGCTACATTCTGCTCCTGAGTAAGCTATGTGTCAACTGCAAGTTTCTTGTCTGTACCGTGTTGGAAACCCAATTAAACACATCTTAAACAAAGAACTCTGGACTAACTAAATCAAATCAGTCAAATAATCCATTTTTTAAATTTCGATGAACTACTACAAAGTATGCGTGTGTGTGTGTGTGTAATGATTTGCCATGCTTATATAGCTCGAAAGCTTCAAGCATGCCTGTTACGGGCTTAATCTCTGACATCCGCAGCGACTAAGTCCAGACCAGGAGGGGTGGGGGGGTAAGTTTGAGGTGGGCAGAATTTGGAATACACGTACAGTTTTTTTAAATCCAAAAGTATTTTAGAGTGCTCAGCCTAAAAGGTTTTAAGGTGAGTTGAGCAATTGATTGGGCGCCAAAGTAAAATGTGTTGGACTATTTATAAAAAACTAAACGTAAGATTTTGAGGGCAGTCCAAAAATATTTAAAGTCCAACAATGCCCAAAAAAGAGGTTACCTGTCCTAGTAAAGGTTGGTGACTATGGAGAGGCGATGATGTTCTTCTCGCTGAAGTGGGGCAGTAGGTCCCTGTAGCTGTGGATCTGCATACAGTTCACTAGCTGGAAGTACTGGGCGCCGCCGATGATCTTCATGATCCTGTGGATGGTGTAGTTATCCATATCTTTGGTTA
>JAECMU010058919.1:0-14351 GCA_016106625.1 Dracogyra subfuscus
GGGGAAATTCTCTGCACCGGATGGCTGGCATTAAGTGTGATAAACATATACTCTCTGATTTCCAATTTAGTTTCTATCGACCTTTGCTGTGTTCTGCCAGAATATAGTACTATCACTAGTATCAAGGTTATAAGGCTTAAATGACAATTAAATGACAATTGCAATCTTTAAGTTGTGTCAGTGGTGGGTTTGAATCCCTAACCTGAACACACACATTTTTTTAATTGCATTGCATGGCTTTTCGATTTTTTTTATAAAATCCACCAGCCATGGGATCAGTGATTTAAAAAATTTACTAACCATGATTAAAAATTCACTAGCCCTACTTTTACTTAATACAATTTTACTAAATAATAGTAACAATCCTATATGTCACCTAAAAAGAGAGATTGGTGGATTGGGGTGGGGGCAGGCTATTAATATTTACAAAATAGACTTAAATGCAACATTTGACTATTTTGTTTTCACTAGCCGTTGGGCATGGCAATATTAGTTATTTACTAGTCCAACATATGTCCGATGCTGATATATCCGTACCTATAATGTGTTTAGTGCGTCGTTAAACAATAATAATAATATAATAATAATATAATACTAATAATAATAAAGTTCAACATTGATTATCACTAGCCATGTGAGTGATGCTGCCATTATCTAGAAGCCCTGTGCTGATTCCTCACAGGTACTGATTCTTGAAAAATAATGTACACTTGGAACAATATTGCAACATCAGAGGTATGGAGAAAATGTATAGTATTTAATGTTTAGTTAATTATGGGAGGTGGGTTGGGGCGGACGGCGGTGGGGGGTGACCTTTCCAGTAATGGCATAACTTGGCATTGTATAAATAAGCCAATGTACATCTATTTGTTATCTTTTTATGTCCACATTAACCATCTGCAGTCAACACCACTTTCATTAACTGGATTTTACTGCCATCTTTATTTTGTTTATGCAAGTTGGTAATGTTATTTGGATAAAAACACTAAAATATAATTTAAAAATTATTTTTGTTAATAATAGTTTAGACCTGTAAACATTAAAAATTAAAATGATGTGCAAGGGCTAGTCGCTAGCATCCTTGTAGACTAATATTGCCAGCTCACCGCCCTTTGTAGTATTGTGGTTAAGCCATCGGACATCAGGCTGGTAGGTACATGGTTCACAACCCATTAACGGCTTCCACCCAGAGAGACTTTAGTGAACGACTTCGTGAGTAGGTGTTATGCCAGTACACCCTTTTCTCTCTCACTAAAAGCTAACAACAACTAATCTACTGTCCTGGACAGCATGCTTGAACCTTAATTGTATATAAGCACGAAAATAATAGGTTGAAATGCAATGAAATAAGCAGTAGATAAATAATTATGATGCCAAAGTTAGATCAGGCACATTCTAAAAACGAAAAATCAAACAATATAATGATATTAAATAGGGCCTACCCTAGGGTTACGGTTTGAAAGGGTTCAGCCTTTGCACGACAGAAAGAGCGTCATGACAACAGTTTGATGTGTGCCAGTTGTATTCGGGGCTCAATTGTGGGGAAATTGGAAAGGAAGGGGACGGGAGGCCAGTCCAACCTAGCCGAAGAAAAAATCTATGTTGAAAACCACCCACATGTCCAAAAAAGCCTATGCTCTACAGCAACCCTAAACCATTGGCATCTGTTATGGGGCGGATCTAGAGTGGGTCGGTCCAAGATGTCTGGACCCCCCTCAAATTTGAGAAGTGCTCCTTTTATTTAGGATTTTTAGTTTTTTTTACAAATTTATTTAGTTTAAAAAATTTTTTTTATTATTATGCCAGCATCCCTGTTGTAGCACTATTATATTATGGTCCATGTTAACCATGTGTAATTTTTCAATAGTGCCGTTTCATAATGTTATGGTGCCCTTTTTGTCAGAAAAGCTGGAACCGCCCCAGCTGTCCTCGCCCATTTGGCTATTTCTTCTTGGTCAGTGCTTCACAACTGGTGTAATAAAGGCTGTAGTATGTACTATCCTATCTGTTGGATGCTGCATATAAAATATCACTTGCTGCTATTCGGAAAGAGTAGCCCATTGTTTAGACCTTAACAATAGATACATCAATAATTAAAATATGTTGAGTGTGCCATTAATAAACTATTCTGTCCTTTGATTTTTCACCATGTAGAAGCTTAAACCATGTTTAAAATAGCTAGATGGTCTTTATTAATAGTGCTATGATCGATCCCCCTCGGACTTTTGGGCTATTTCTAGTTCAAGCCATTGCACCATGACTGGTATATCAAAGGCTGTGGTATGTGCTATCCCATCTGCAATGATGTATAACAAAAATCCTTTTCTACCAATGGAAAATTGTAATGGGTTTCCTCTTTTAGACGTTGAAATTACCAAGTGTTTAACATCCAGTAGCCCGATGATAAATAGATCAATGTGCTTTAGTGGAGTTGAACAAAAAATACTTTTATTTATACTAATAATAGCGATTGTGAGTATGTTTTATGAATGTTTTTCCTTTAAAGAATTTTTTTTTTAAAGAAAGGTAAGAAATATGATTCTTGCATAAAAGTTCATGGGTTGTAGACAAAATTTCAAAATCATCCTGAGACTAAGATTTAAATGTGACAAACTTCACACATATTTTAAAGAAAGAAAAAAATCAATATTCCAAATTTGTTGTTTCACAAGTGTTCACCAGACTTGCATGCTATCTAAGTGTAAGCTTAATTATTATTATGTGGTCATAGATTTCCAGGATCTAACAAAGCTAGATAATAAGAAGTTGAATAGCCAGTAATCCTTTGACCTAATTAGATTTTTTTGTTTTTTTAAAACCGACATCAAGACAATAGCTGCCAGTATTTTGGCACAAGACTGGGTATCAACACCTACTGTTTACTGTTGTTCAATCGAGCATTGGTCTTGGCCAGAAAATCTTAATTATCATAATTATCGAACTTCTCTATCTTGTTCTTTTTTAATACTAGACTAGTGCCCGATGTTTACCAGACTTTGCTTTTCTGAAAACCCAAAGCAGTGAAAAATCGAGATTCTATAAAATGGGCAATAACTGAGAAGAAAATACAAACCTGAATGTGATTACAAATGTCTCATAAGTGATATTGATTTGTGACTTGACAGTGTTTGTGTGTGTGTGTGTGTGTGTGTGTGTGTGTGTGTGTGTGTGTGTGTGTGAGAAAAAATAATGGACAGTGGTGAGCTGCTACCTCGCAACTCTGTAATCAAGCATGTACCCTATGTTTAAGTATTAATACCTTTCCAAGAAAACCTATTCATATACTGGTGACAAGACATGTGCCAGTGATATGGAAATGCACTTACAGTTAATGGATGGTGGAATGACTACATGTCTGGTGGATATGCTATCATTCAGACATGGCAGGGCTGACCACAGTCCAGAACGCTTGGTTTACATTTTGGTGGCATGTTTATCCAAAGCGAGATTGCAATATTTATACCCTCCTAACCCTAATCAAACATGAAATGTGTTAACATAAATAGCTTGGATTATTTATGCATTTGCCATATGCTTTTTACCAGCAACCAAACAAGCTGCGAGTAAAAGGCTTATGTACAAGCAAGCAGAAATGCTTTATTCAAGTCTGTAACCTGTTTCATTACCGTACCTATCCCCACCCCAGATGTTTTTAAATTAATTATTTTTAGAAAAAGTAAGGTAAACTTTGATGCTGGCCCTTATGACTAGTATATATTTAAAGCTTGATGGTACTATTTCTTTATAGACTATTATACAAAAGATCTATGAATTACCATACACTTTGTTAAAAATACACATTTGTTCACCTATTAGTAATGCCCATTAACTTAATAGTTTAATAATTATGATTAGTCACTGCCTAGTTGAGACCGTTTGTTTTAAAACTAAACCTGAAAAGGACACCAGTAACAAATGTATTAATGGGGGTGTTGAACTAGGACACTTGCAGGTTCTTTTCATTTGGAGGTTGGCACAGTGTCAAAGCGCCTGCTAATTTCTTGATCACAATTAGATGTACAAAGAGGAAAACAAATTCTTGATGTGTGCTCAGAAGTTATTTACTGAAAACCGGAATGCAGTGAACTATTGTTGTGTTTTTATGAGTTGGAATAACAAACAACCACTCTTGATACTAGAAGATCAGGATAAAATGTCTTGCACAATACCAATGTATTAGAATATTTGATTCAATACAGCACATTAAATCTCCATCCTGATCCTGATGTCAGTATGTGAGGTTTATATTTTTACAATAAATCTAGTACTTGTGTTTCAGTAACTTTTACTGAAATTACAATCATTAACATGGAAATTAGGTACACACGGAAAATATCAATTTTGCTGTATAGAATTCAGATTTTAATGTGTGTCCGAACTTGTGCCCATGGCCATGATTAACAAGTCTAGCTCATGAAGAGTAGTCTTCTCTTTAAGGCTGAATATCAGAATTACCACATGTTTGACTTCCGATAGCCTGTGATTAATAAATTGATGTGCTCTGGTGGTGTCAAACAAAAAAATTGGCTCAAGAATATTTTGACTGATATACATCGACTCTTATATAGTGTTTATTCTTTGCGACTGTGTGAGAGAATGATTCCCATTGTTCGTGTTTTCTGTTTGTGTTCCATAACTCTTACTTGCAGAAAAACAAATGCCATGAAGAATCCTATAGAGATGAAAAATCCTTCAAAATAAATTAACATCTGCATCTATATGATCATGCAGATGATGGCATTCTGCCCATCCACTTGGTATTTGTGTGTATTTCCATGTTTGTGATAAGTTTGGTTTACACAATAAATTAATGATTTTGGTTATCTGCACTGTTACTTGGCAGTCCACATAGTACTATCTGCAAATTTCAAATGCTGTGTGATGATGTGAAGGTGTCCATCCATACAGTTATTCCTCAACACCAAAGGTAGAACCTCTTTACTGAATTGAATGTCTGGTTCTGCTGATAATATATTTTTAAATGTCTGTATAAAACCTATCCCAATAATGAAGTGAAAATATGATGACACCAGAAGATTTGATGGTCTTCTCTTTAAAATTTGCACACTATATGTTACACAGTGTTATTTTAATATACTTGTTAATAACGTGTGTTGCAGATTCAGCAGGAAAAGGAGATGGTGACTCTGGAAGATCTCAAGAAGGTGATTTTTAACTTTTAAATCTGTTTTGTTGTCTGTAGCTGACCCTTCAAATCTTCTTAAGACATTGTGAAGGTCTTATTTAAAGAGGCATGGACTGAAACACACTGTTGTGTAGTATTTATATGTACCTTTTGCCTCGATTGTAAATTTCATTTGCTTGTGTCTGGGAAGACATTACACAAAATTTAGGTTTGTAAGTTTATATGCCTGAATGGAAATGTTATAGGGTCGTGTGCAATGTTAGGAGGTTTTTTGGGGGTTAAAACCCCTCCATGCTCAATCTAATCATCTGTTTGCTCAATATATTTTCCGGGGAGAGCAGGGAGAGTGCTACTTTACTCCCATATAGACTTCAGTCGTCACAGTCCAGACCCCTTTTTGAATTTCCTGCCATCACGGCTGTACAATGTTCAGTTTATGATAAAATATTTTTAAGCTGTGTGCAATTATGTCTTGGTATTCATTGTAAAGTTTACTTGAATTCAGACAGCAGACCTAGCCAGTGCCAAGGCTACCGAGATGGACAAGATCAAGGCGATGATTGACCAGTCAACAAAAGATTTTGATCCTTCCAAGTGAGTACTACTGTCCAGTGTGAACTATCTTCAACATAGAAATCAAGAAATATTTTATTTTTTTAGCAGAATTAATGTGGTCAAAGATGCTTTTTGTTATATCATATCCCCCTCTCCAATTTTTCAGAAGGGAAATTTCATTGATGTTAAAAGTAACTGCTAGCATTATCTATAGGATTTGTTTGGTGGTATACACCCTGTAATGAGAGGCGGGTTTAAGCCCAGTGGTAAAGCACTCGTTTGATGCACAGTGGGTCTAGGATTGATTCCTGTCGGACCCCATTGGGCTATTTCTCACTCCAGCCAGTATACCACAATTGGTATATCAAAGCCTGTGGTATGTACTATCCTGTGTCGGATGGTGCATATAAAAGATCCCTTGCTGCTAATCAAAAAGAGTAGCTAATGAAGTTTACACAGCGGGTTTCGTCTAACAATATCTGTGTGGTCTTAACCATATGTTTAATGCTATATGACTGTAAATAAAACATGTTGAGTGCGTCGTTAAATATAACATTTTCTTCCTTCCTGTAATGATTGTGAACTATGATTGCTTTGCCATTGTGGAATTTATATTTTCTGGTATTTAATATGATATGAATATATTTTTGGTGTTTTAATAAAATCTTCATTTAAATATTTCTTTATTCACTATTGATTTTCTGAAATTTATGTAAATCAAAGTTCTGTAAAGTAATATTTATATTTATATTAATTAAATGGAGAATAAAAATGAAAAATGCTTTTTGAACAAGGTTAGAGTACCGATACTACATATTGTTATTTCTAATATATAATGACCTAAAGGAGAGAGTTAATAATCATTATATACTTGTAAAATATGTCGTATTATTTTATTTATTTAGCTATAAGACGAAGAGCTTACCCACAGGCCCTCCTCCATCTACATACAGATGTTACCGGTGCAATCAGACTGGACACTACATTCACAACTGTCCTAGTCCAAAGGTAAGCTTTTCGTACTGACCTTCTAATCAAAATGGTATAGAATAGTTTTTGCTTAACATTTAGACTACTGGATTAATTTTTGACAAAACAAAGTTTATGATATTTACTCGCATGTATTCAGTTAAATGTTTTATAAATACATTCATAAAGTTCATATTTGAATCGGTAAGTATTATTTTCTTGGGTTTTTCCTCATTTTAATGTTAATGTTTAAAATTAGGCCAATTTTTTTTTAATAAATCGCATTTACTTACAGCCATTTGTCCAGTATTTATGTCCATTATTTCCAATAACAGTGGTTTAAAAAACAAACAACCTACAATTCATATCCAAATATTTGGTGATTTTTATTGTTGGTAAAACAATCAAATTTATTATCAAATTAGCTGTTACAATCTGCTATGGATCCCTGAAACTGATCAAGATGTGCCACCATTGTAGTGAGCAAAAACAATTGTATGGTAATTGGTATGCGATATCTCATTCCAATTGCTGTGAGTGGTCGATTTACTGTAATTGGATTTATTTGCATCCCATGATGTCCTATCGTGTTTCTGGCTGTTGTTGCAGCTGACATGAAGTGGTTACGTTCATGGTTTCTCCATATCTATCTGTCTTGTTTCTGGGTTGGCCTGGTCAGAGACCGTCATGAGCACTTCCAATCGGGTTATATTGCTGAATTGTTGAAGGGTCCTAACTACACTTTGTTGTGAAATTCAACCAATCAGCATCCCTAATGCTCGCTCCTGATCATTGTGGTTTTGAGAGGTTTCACTGTATGTGTATATATATATATATATATATGTTTCTTTGTTGTTGTTCTTTTAGCTGAAGGTGAAAACTACAGATGAAGATGGTACAGTTCATGAGCTGGAACCAAAGTTCAAGCGCAGTACTGGTATTCCCAACAGTTTCTTGACTTACGTGAACAATCCACTACTACCTGGGGCACTGTTGACACATTCAGGACAGTTTGCCGTGCCCACTCTTGATGTGTGAGTTTGTAAATTATGTTTTAGTGATGAATTATGTGAGAAATTAAAAATGTTTACACGACTTCTAGCACATTACAAATACATACAATTATAGTAATGTTTCAGTTATCAATATTAAAATAGAACATTGTTAAATTGTAAAAAAAAAGTATGGTTTGTTGCACACTGTGACTACATGTTACCTGGATTGTGTTTTATTCTGGTCACTGTGTTACAACAGGCTTGGTGCACTATGGTCGGATTTCGAGTTTGCATTGAAAATTAAATGTCTGGGACAAAATAAACTTTGTACAAATTTCTTTTATTTTTCTAATGTTCTGCAGAGAGAGGGATTGTTGCTGTCTATCTAAATTTTACATCTTTTAGTGAGAGTGAGACTCATTAATATTTTTAGATGGTGAATCTAAGGTACATTTTAGAAATGGAAATAAATATCACATGTAGAATACTAAACGACCTTTCCTGTCATACCATTTTTATAAAATGAGTGAATAGTTTTGGTATCTGACGAGCAACAGCAAGTCGGATGCCAACACTGTTCATGAGTTTCATAAAAATGGCAAGACAGGCAAGCTAGTTCAGTATTATATTTATTACAAACTAACTGCATACAAGCCGCAATTCAGATGTTGATACCTATGCACGTTATTTTTCTACGAATTAGGTCAGCAAGTGATCTACGTCACGCTCTCGTTACGTCGATATTACACTAGTTAGATATTGAGTGATTGTTATGACATCAGCAATATCTTACACTGGTGTGTAATAAATGATTGAATTTTATGTGTATGGGTATTGAAAACATTGTTTTTCTCCTTCTACTCCTATGCCTCCCCCCAAGTACATATGTATGTTTATATTGCAGTGAAGCATACATCCGTGGTAAGAAAGAGAAACCTCCATTTTTGCCTAATTCTGAGCCTGAAGCAGCAGTGAGTCAAAAGCAGTTGATTCCCAAGGAGCTGATGTGCCCTATCTGTGAAGACTTGCTTCGTGATGCTGTCATTACTCCATGCTGCGGAAACAGCTTCTGTGATGAATGTAAGAGCCTGTCTGATCTGAAAATCACCGTTAATTGTTTAACATTAAAATAATCTGACTGCTTAATGTCATTAAAAAGTTGAATTGTGCTTCAGTTTCAAAATTTACATTATTCACCAGGGAGAATTAACATTTTGCTGACTGCGTTTATAGATTACTACAAAGTATTTTTAGTTACACTGCACAAAGTAAAAGCCGTCTCTGTTTAGAGAGAGAATTAAACATGATATTAAAATGTACTGCTACACAGTTAACAGAATTTTTAAAAATAAAATATTCTATAAGGGACTCTTTATTACTATCGGTATATTGTGACTCTGGAATAATAATAGACTATGGGATAGAAAAAATATGCCTGAGGTGGTGGAAATTTCGATCTGGGATGAGGCTTGCTGGTTCCCATGGTCGAAAATTACACCACCAAGGGTGTACTTTTCTATCCCATATATGATGGGAGTCTTTTTCTATCATTTATTCAGTAAATAAACCATTATTTTACATAAACAGACAAAGATAGCTGAACAAGTAACTTTTTTACTTGACTATTCTATCATAAGTAAACTACACCATCATATTTACAGTATTTGTTTCATCTGTTAAATATGTGACACTACAAATTAACAAGACAGTTTTTAATAGGAAGGTTTTAACAATAAAATATTAATTAATGACCTCACATCATTGCCACACATTAATATGACATCATATATTATCAACGATGTCATGTTAAACACAAAAGCGTGGTGTCTCGTGTAGGATTTATAGGATATTAAACAACCTTCCATTTCATATCATGTTTATGTCCCGAAAGAAATAATTTTCCATTGTCACAAGCTGTAGTGCCTGATACGAAATGGTAATGAGTTTAATATTCTATTTATTACCCATAATTGATCTTAATTTATATCACTCAACTCGTTTCTTTGATGATCCTGTAAGGTTATAGGGCACCAGTCGGTGACCTCATTGTTGACATCAAAGTGTTAAATCCCACGTGGCGTTCTAGTGAAACATATCAATTTGATATGTACTAAGATAATTTTAACCACATGGGTAATAAATAGTTTTCTTACATAGCTTTCTTTCATGGGATAGCTCTGTCCTATATACCTGAGGATGAGAGAAAACATTTTTATTACCCCATCTTTTATTATAGAGAAAATATTTTTAGAAGTTTCTCATTAAACACAAATTGCACATAGATATTACATTGGGTGATTTAGCAAAGTTGTCATGAAACTGCAAAATAGTGTGTAGAATAGTAATATCTGTTTTTATATATCAGACAAAGACATTGTTAAGAGAAGAAACTATATAAATATAGCTGGATGATAAATGAATAACAAACTAGTTATTACTAGTTAATATGTCCATTATAGAATATATTTCATTTGTCACATCTTTGTAGGGGTGAAATAAATGTAAAGTTTTAGAGACCCGAGGTTATAACACTACTAAAACAAATGTGGTTACCACAAAACCATATGTGCAGTTATTTCAACCCCTTGTTAGTGGCAATTGGAAATTAATTCACTTTGGAAGCTTGTTTAATACAGGCTTCTGAGAATTGCAAATCTGCGCAACCCATTTGTGGGTTACCCAAAGTCAGATTCAGATAACCCATTTAATTTTTGCGTAACCCATCACGACGACGTAAATGATGCCGTAAATTTAATGTGTGAACAAGATATGAGTTACACAAAACTAGGCTCTTAGAGTCCTGTATTCTGCTCTATTTATTACCCGTAGTATCTTAAAGACACAGACCCTACTTTCAGCACGTGAAAATGGACACTTAAGTTCTGTTAATATACAAACCTGCAGAACACATTTAAATATGGTTATAATATAATAAGATTAAACAGAGAAATACGGTCTTAAAAGTAACTACAGCTTTTCTCGTTAACCATTACTTCTTAGACAAATGTGCGTTTTTAGAAAGGTTCTTTCACTTTTAAACTTTATTTATATTTGACATGAGATTTGAATTTTTACCCTATTTCCATTGCTTAACATAATGTGATGAATATACATTTATTTATTTATTTGTTGTTGATCAGGCATCCGTAATGCGCTGGTTGAGTCCGATGATCACGAGTGTCCACAGTGCCACGAGACGGACGTCTCTCCCAACCAGCTGACTCAGAATAAGTTTCACCGCATGGCCGTTACCAACTTCCTCAATGAGACCAGCATGCTCAACGAACAGAAGGACGAGTCGCCACCCCCTCCACCACCACCATATCCTCCACCACACGAGTTGGCAAAACATCCACCCGTGTCGAGCCCATCAAACAGTTCTCCAACCGTAACCCAAAATACGGTCCCAGAGGCAGTTTCATCACAGCGAAGTCCCTCGGATAGCCGCACCAACTACAGTTCACAATCACACCATCACTCGGGAAGCAAGTCGTTTTCTCATAGTGATCGATCTCATCCTCCTCCTAGTGACAGGCCGCCGTATCATCACAGTGACAGGCCGCCGTATCATCACAATGACAGGCCGCCGTATCATCACAATGACAGGCCGTTCACAAGCAGACACGGCCATCCACGACAGCCCCAGTTAACTGTTGTGCCAATCCTCGGAAGTGAAAAGTGAGTTTTAGTTACACCTAATTTAATTTACCTTGTAACCAAGTTTGTGTTGGTGTACCTCTTGGATGTGTTAACACACTGTTTATATCAGTTTTAGTAATAGTAATGGGAATGGATTTGGTTGAACAAAACCTATATAGCTTTTACTATACCAAATAAAATCCCATAGACGACCATGTTAATGTTTAAAAACACTATATGCAATTTCTCAACCAAACTGACCCATAAATATCAATGCTATAACATCAACCTCAGTATTAAATGAAGAAAATGGCATCTTTCATGGTTAGTTATTAAACCTAGTTTTGCACAAACTGTTAGCACTTTTTTATAACAGGTTTTTCTTCCTTCACTTTCTGCCCAGATGAAACCAATTTGTTTTTTTACAACAGTCACATTTATCACCAATGGCAGGACTTGTTTGGTGCACCTTGAACTTTGACCCAACCAGATGTTATTTGGGTTTAGTACTACCATAACTAGAAAGTTAACCAATGGATCTTAAAGATGAACCTTGAATAAGTGGATATATTATGTTATCAACAGTAATTATTTGTGACATTTTAAGTTCATAGTTCATTGTATAAATATGTCTTCAGTGATAACATTTTGAGGTATGAGTGATGATTTGTTTTGGCATGCTTAAACAGAATTCATGCAAATTTGTATTGTCACCCAACAGTTTAAAAATCAATGTTATCCTTTATTGTGCAGTGTATGCCTTGTTTATTACCTCATTTATTATTCAATAATGTTACATGTTTTTGGCTTTTATTTAATTTAAATAAAAAATTGTTTACATTTTAGTAAGTCACCTCCTGCAGATGATGGAGCTGTCGGGGATGAAGTTGTACGTTCTATCAGTGACACCTCGGTAAGAATATTCACCTATCACTAGCTTTGTTTTATATCTGTTGATATTTCATGAACACATTTCATCATTCATGGCCTTTTAACTATTAACATGGGGAATTTGACATATGTAGCTACACATTTTGATAGTTAGAATCTGGAAATGAAAATGATGTTTAATAAGAAATCAGTTTTGACCAAGTGATTTGAATTTTATTGTAGATGTTCTTTTTCTCGTGTGAAAACTAGTTTTCATGATTTTCTTTGCAGATTGATAGGAAAGCACATGCTGTGCCATCGTTGATTGGAAGGAGTGGAATTCATTCGACTCCTGTTGCACAGTCATCAGACTCTGGTGGTATGTTTATAATGTTTTCTTTAATACTTTCAATATTTCATAATATAAAGTTTCTTTTGTTTAACGACACCACTAGATCACCTAGATTAATTAATTATCAGCTATTGGATGTCAAACATTTGGTAAATCAGGAAACCCGCTACATTTTTCTTAATGCAGCACAGGATCTTTTATATGCATTTTCCCACAGACAGTTAAACATTATTGGCATAGAATATTTTCACCCATAGGACAACAGAAAGTTGAGGTGTTTTTTTTACCTCATGACACAGCAACTGCAACATACAACTTAATCGTAGGTCATTGTCATGTAGAGAACTTCCAAGATAAGATTAAAAAAAAATTATGGCTGAGGGACACATTAAATACATAATATTAGAAATATATTTTTTATTTTGACGTAGCTTTTGGAATACTATTCATGTTTGTCGTCTTTATTTGTGCAATGGTTGTAGAAAACTAGGTATACTGGATTTGGGAATAAAACTGAATGTGGTTAACTAAAATAAGTAATCACTGTGTCTCATGAGTCTGACCATTGTGTAAGGTTGAGGTTCAAAGATGACTTTCATTGGAATCAGTTGTGATGAAGTGATTGTTTAAATGCACGTCCTTACTCAGGGCTCGCGCTGCCGTTCGCCAAAGTCGCAAATGGCGAAAAAAAAAAAAAATTGGCGAAAGAATTTCCGATTTGGCGAAAACATTGGCGAAAGATTTTTTCCGATGTTGAATTTTATGACCAGTTAACCAGTTTTGTTCAGTTGATCCGACTCGCGTTGTGAATAAGCGTTATTTGCATGTCCTCATGGCCAGTCTATTTTTCGGTAGCTGCTTGTAGTTAAGCTAGAAAACGCGATTAAATAAAATGAAATAATGTTTAAGCCACGTTGCATTGTTAATATTAAATGTTTGATTACTATCGAATGCAAGTTTTACTTTTTATTAGTTATGTTTTGTCATACCGATTGATTATATAAATCTAGGTCACATGGTTGAGTTCATTTCCACGAGGAATACATATGATATTGTTTCTCACTTTCTTCGTTTACAGTTTATATTTCAAACATATTAAATGGCGAAATTATAATTCATTTGTGCTATATCTACTGATATAATACTAACACCGACAAGATACATCCCTCCACCCCTTGCACAAAAATAATAAAACTCGAACCAGAGTGAAACTGAAAAAGGTTTTCCCCCACTTGTGTAAGATTGTCGCACGCTAGTGTTTTGATAGCAATAAACATAAAGACGTTTCCTTTGTCTTTATGTTGGGTAACTGGCTATAACCTTGAGTTGGACAACGAATAGTATTCATTATAAATCATACCGAGAAGTTATAAAACAAGGTCATTGTGTAGGGTATGACCAAGAGTTGCGCACTTTTAATTATTATTTTATTTTTTATTTTTTTTAAATTCATAAAATAAAACGGCCAGTCTTGCCATTTTGTTTCTTTAAAATATGATTTTTTTTTATTATATATATATATATACAACAATACATCTATTAGTATTACCAAATAGATTAAAGATACATGCCTGTGGCAATGGGACAGTATCTAGAGGGGTAGCACAGTGGTGGGACTATTGAATTTTATCTTTATATAAAGCAGAAAAGAAAATAGATAACCAAAATAAGAAAATCTAATGTTTATAAATTTATAATGTTGGTAAAATTAATGCCAGTGACAGGGAAAGAAGGAATTGTGTGGGAGACAATTATTTAAAAAAGGGGTGAGTATTGCCATCATTGCAAAACATAACGCAGGCAGGGTTTAAAAAAAAAAAAAAGG
>JAECMU010058949.1:0-15622 GCA_016106625.1 Dracogyra subfuscus
TGAATTTAGACTATGTATAATGATACACCATGCATCTGATTGTCAGTTCATATGAATTTAAAATTGCATAGCTAACACATAACCAGAACACGAGTAATATTGTACCCTGATGTACCTCTGTCATATGACAGGCAGTGCTGTATTATCCATAAGGCTGACTAGGCTGAAGCCTAGGGGCCCGGCAAGGATTAGGAGCCCATCAATTTTATTTTGCTGAGATTGAAGTGCTGGAGGGGGCCCCGAAGTACCTAAAAGCCTAATGGCCCAGCTATGGGTTAACATGGCTCTGATGACAGGATAATATCTGCTATCAAATATAAATCACTATTATCTGCTATCTTCATGGGTGTGGTCTTTCTGTTCACTTTTGGTAACCACATCTGTAGTTTTGGGTCATGATCACGAAGAGTTATTAAAAATTCATCAATACTGTTGTCACGCGTCTGACATTTATATATTTTTATGTGCCTCTGGACCAGGACACTATATACACTAATATTTCAACCGGCTGTTGCCATGGTACTGTAGGTCACATATTAAATGTGTGGAATGTAATCTACAAGTGAAATTGAATCTATTCAGACTGTATTCTGATGTCATAGGATAACTCGATCTGAACAGAACAGAACAGAACAAAAGGTTAGGAGAAGTATAAGCTGTCAGTGTGTGATTGTTCCACAGAAACAAGGTAGCACGTGTTGAAAGGTGAGATAAAGAACCTGATTAGCATAAATCCATAGCAATTCAGAGTTATCAGACCTTTAATTTATGAAGTTAATAATACATCTTGTGTTTAAATTTGCTTTACAATATATATATATATTTATTACCCATATTAATTGGCTGAGAGAAGTAGGGAAAGATAATTACTCTCTCTCCCCCACTTTCTAGATACATTTGGGCATAATCAGTGCTTCACTATAAGTTTTGGATGTATAGGAAACAACAAACAACCGTATCTATTTTTTTTATCCATGTCAGTAACTAACTTATGTCATCAGCTATGACACAACGCTGTCTCTTGTTCTCAACTAGCAAACTTGTTTTCAAACACAGTATCATTTGAAAATCTTCCATAAAATTATAAAGATTGATAATCGGTAAGAAATAGAGCAAGGTAAACCTTTTGATTATTTTTTAAATATATAGGTGGTTCTGTATTCAGGTTGGTCATATTTAGTGAGAGATTGCAGCTTTGAGACATGTTTAATGGAAACCTGCAGCATGGAGACATTTTTAGTGGAAAACTGCACCTTCGAGACATGTTTAATGGAAAGCTGCCGCATGGAGACATTTTTAGTGAAATACTGCAGCTTCGATACATGTTTAGTGGAAAACTGCACCTTCGAGACATGTTTAGTGGAAAACTACAGCTTCGAGACATGTTTACTGGAAAACTGCAGCTTCGGGAAATGTTTAATAAAAAACTGCAGCTTTAAAACACATATGTAATATGGAACTACAGCTTTAAGAGATGTGTAGTAAGAAAGTCCAGCTTTAGAGATATGTTTAGTTAAAAACGGAAGCTTTAAGAGTTGTTTATTAGGAAACTGAAGCTTTAAAAGCTGTATATATAGTAAGCAAGTACAGCTTTAAAACATGTGTATAGTAAACAACTACAGCTGTAGGAGATGTTTACTTGGAAAACTGCAGCTTTTAGAAATGTGTAGTAAGAAACAGCAGCTTTGAGAGATGTATTCATGTAAAAGGTCATTCCTCTGAATTAATGTCATTGGATATGGTAATAAGTTGAGTGGATTGATTGTACTCTGAGTGTGTGTGTGATCAATCCAACCGCGGCTGTCCTGAGGTCAACAGGGGTGTTAATTACTCATGCATGACTCCAGGTGTGTGGCCTTAATTGTCTGAGGTCATTTCATACCTGACTGCCACTGGGCCCAGCTCCGGTCAGTCAGATGGGGATCTTGGTCAAGTACCAATAAACATCTTATCACTTGCGTTAGGTGATTTCTTGTTGGACACCATGTCTGGAGTCCATTGGATGTTGTATTCATGCGTGCTATACCATACCAGTATTTCATCACTTGTGTTGACTTGTACTTGGATTAACTGGTGAACTTTTCACTCTGGAGATACATAGGTAAACATTTGTTTATCACAAATCATGGATTATGTTACTGTGTTATAGGTTTGCTTCTCAACTTAAGTCAACTTTTCAAAGGTGTGGTATATTGATGTGGAATTATATATACCCTGCAGTCAGTGTGTGTGGATCTTAGGAAAATAGATGACAAGATAAACCTATAAATATATACAATATTTAGACAGGTTAAAACTACATGGACATTCATGGTTGTATAATTGATGCTTGATGTGAGTGTGGCATAACTTGTTTTCTTTAGTGTAAATCTTTGCATCACATGCTTTAACCTTTTTGAATGCCATCACCAACCAAGCCTTTTTATGACATCAAATTGATATACAATGTAATTTTTTGGTGGAAATTGGTGATGTCATGCTATGTAAGGGTTAAATGTACCTGGTTAAATCTTTACTTTTTAAAAATGTGACCAAGTATTTTTTAATAATGGATTCTAAATTTGACGCAAGATGTGAATTGTTTAATTCTTTGTCTGTTGGCAATTCCTTACTGATAAAACTTCAGACGGGATGTTTAGATGAAGTGATCATCTGAGCTGCTTGCACTATGGGAGCAAACCTCATGAATGGACCCATTGGGTTCTCCCCCATCCTAAAGAGTTCCCCATGACTCGTATGTATATCAGATGAGGTCAGTATATGCTATCCTAGTGATTTCCCTTGAAATTTGGCAAGGCATGGTACACCAAACACTTTTGGGGCATTTTCACCATTTTTGGGGCACTTTTATTTCATTAAAAATAAGACAAAAAAATTAATTGAAATAAACATTAGTGTAATTTGTGTTTGCTTTAATAAATGAATGGCAAAAGATATAAAAGGCATATTTTATTAATTAATAATACCTTTTTGGGTGTTTTATAAAGGCAATTTTAGAATTAATTAAGGAAAAAAGGCTTCTTTAATCTCAAGCTACAAACTAAACAATGCTATGGGGATCCAGTTTCGTCTTTTGTAATTCTTGAACTTTTTATAACATCTTAATGTACCTACAAATATTATGGATTTGTCAGTAATTGCAATAGGGAGAAAGATTTTAAAAGAGTGTGCCACTGTGTGAATGTAATGTAATCCTCATCCTGGCAATAAACTTCTTGCAAGATAATCCCTTTATTGTTGAACAATAAGGTGTGGACAAACAGCGTGGAAATAAGTTTTAGAATCTTGAAGAAGGTATTCTTGTAAAAATAATGTATCATGCCAACATTTAACATGATTGAAATGCTAACTGGGAAGATATCCCTGAGATTACTTTTATGTGTTGCTGATTGATACCTGAGGTAGATATATCAGCAACCAGAGTCTTTTTGAACTGGAAAAAAACAACAATCAAAAAGTAATGAGTAGGTTCTGGCATTCTGGACTAACTGATAGTACTTTCTTTGTGTTTAAAAGTCTCACCAAAATATCAGTTACAACTGACAGGTAAAAAATTGCCTGGGCAATACAAAGACTTTGATGTCTTCATTTGTTTATGCTGTGGAATTTGACACCATTCTCAGGTAAACAGACTGTCCAGTAAGCCATTCATTGGTGGGTAATACGACTACTTGTTATTGTATATATGTCATATTGATGTATATTATTTGTAAACAGGACCTGTATAAGCTGTTGAAGATGGCATATTGACATATAAGACATCACCCAACATGAGTCTCATCATAAAGTTAAAGTTTCTTTAGGTCATTAACACCACTAGATCACACTGATTAATTAATCATCAGCTAATGGATATCAAACATTTGATAATTCTTGACACCTAATCGTTGGAAGAAACTAATGCATTTTTTCTTCAGCAGAAAAAATTATTTTATATGCACTTGCCAACAGACAGGTCAGTATACTATATATACCATATGCTTTGTTATACCATTCACTGACACCGGCTGGATCGGGAAAACACCTAATGGGTCCATTGCAGGTGTTCAGTTCTATGATCCAAGTACCAAGAGAGTGATCCCCCGTTTAACTTGGATCCCATCCATATGTCTAATTATACTGTTTTATAGAAAACATATCTGCTATAAAGCTAGCAGTGAGTATAGGGAGAAAAAGGAAAAGAAGTACAGTGAAATACACTTAAAATGAACATGCATAAAACAAACTGATCGTAAAGCCCTGTTTTATCTCCCCATACATTAATAACCAACTTATGCAACTGTGTACAACAAGCTACTGCTGTAGTGAATTATCATGGTCCCTTTTGGTTTGTTATAAGAGTACATAACTGTAATATACTATAGGATTTTTATATGATAAAGAATGAGAGCCTACACTTGTAAAGTAGAAACATGACAGTATGGAATCCTGATGGACAGCTGACATGACAGAACACCACAGTGATCTGTTTAGGCAAAACAAACATGACTCCGGAACAGGACATTGGCCTGTTGAGAACAAACTTGACAGCAGCATACAATGAAATTATATTTAGAAAAGCTGACAAGAAAATATTATTATTCAGTGATATGTCCTGTTCCTATGGAAGTAGATGATGGGCTGTTCAAGATGAACAAGAACATGATGACAACCTTTTCTGGAGCTAACAAACATGACAACAGAACATGATGATGACCTTTCCTGGAGATAACAAACATGATAACAGAACATTGTGATGACCTTTTTTTGAGCTAACAAACATGACAACAGAGCATGATAATGACCTTTTCTGGAGCTAACAAACATGATAACAGAACATTGTGATGACCTTTTTTTGAGCTAACAAACATGACAACAGAACATGATGATGACCTATTCAGGATAACAAACATTAGAACATTTAATATGGTCTGTTCCGAATAAACAAGCTGCTAGTAGAACATGGTTTTTATTTCAGAATAATACATGATCACGGAATATCTTGATGACATGTTTAAGATAACAAACATGATAATAGCTAGAGGATTGTAATGGCTTTTTAGGACAGATATAACATCATAACTTAAAGATAGCTAGCCTGTTTAGGATAAAATGTTGCACAACATAACATAAAATAACATAAGAGATGAGATACACAAAAGGTACATGGTCTTAAAGCAAAATTTTGACAATAAATTAATAATATATACAAGATAAATCTGTTAACAGTTATGACTGTCACACTGTCAGACAATATTGTCATATTGCATGATGTGTTTAGAACAAACGTCACAGTAAGCACACTGTTGTTACAACACACACAGCAATTAAATATGATGGCCTGTTCTAAATGTCATACATTCATGTAATTCGGAACATCATGGTGATCTGTTCGGGATGACTAATATAATTAATATAATTATTTTGAAAACCCAGCTGTTGAGCCACAAACATGGTAGCAGAAATTCATAATGGTCTCTTAAATGGTTGTCGGTAATAATGTCAAATATGACACATGAAACTATTAATAGTACGTGGTGGACTGTTCAGAATAATATATATGTATGTAATATGTAGCGATGGCATGCTATAGATAATTGACCGACCTCTGTGGTGTTGTGGTTAGCCATCGGTCTATAGGCTCGTAGGTACTGGGTTCGGATCCCAGTCCAGGCATGGGATTTTTAATCGAGATACCGACTCCAAGCCCTGAGTGAGTGCTCCGCAAGGCTCAATGGGTAAGTGAAAACTACTTGCACTGACCAGTGATCCATAACTGGTTCAACAAAGGCCATGGTTTGTGCTATCCTGCCTGTGGGAAGCGTAGATAAAAGATCCCTTGCTGCTAATTGATATAAGAGTAGCCCATGAAGTGGCGGCAGCGGGTTTCCTCTCAAAATCTGTGTGGTCCTTAACCATATGTCTGACACCATATAACAGTAAATAAAATGTGTTGTTAAATAAAACATTTGTTTGTTTCTTTTTTAAATAAAACATTTCTTTGTTTGTTTCTTTTTTTTGCTATAGATAATATGTACAATAGTATAATATTGATGACTTGTTCAGGACAAATATGATAACAAATCATGTTCTGATGGCAACAATAACAAAATAAAAGAAAGACCAACAAAAAACTCTGACCCCCCACCGAAACCACAACTGAAAAAAACGAAGTTAACATTGCGGATCTTTGATACTTTTTTATGAAAAGTAAAGTGCATGTAGATCAATGTAAAGTTAGCCACTTTTATCTATATTTGATTATTGCCTTACTACATCCTTATGTTATTTCATGGAACATGTACATCTGCTATCTAGATCTGCATTGGCCCATGGAGAGATAGAGAGAGAAGAGATGATGGATAGATTGATGGACTTATAGAGAAAAAGAGATGAGATACCAGAGATGTGCACACGCACGCATGCACACACACACACACACACACACACACACACACTCTTAGCATATAAATTTTGGTGAATTTTGCTAGCCTTCTCTTAGAAGATCTTTCAAACTAAGTGACTGTTGAATGTCAAATAACCAAAACACATTAGAAGTGTTTATCCATTTATCTATAGTGATTAATGTCACTTTCAGTGCAACCCATTTATTTTTAGCCTGCTAATACTGATAGCAATCTTGAGTTTGGTGTTCAGCTCTAGTTAATGAT
Source organism: Dracogyra subfuscus (assembly GCA_016106625.1). Lineage (NCBI taxonomy): Eukaryota > Metazoa > Mollusca > Gastropoda > Neomphalida > Peltospiridae > Dracogyra > Dracogyra subfuscus. The sequence continues at coordinate 6,651 of JAECMU010058949.1, forward strand.
AATCACTGGTCTGTTTTCAGCGTCAATTATGTCATTTTCCCCACCATTTGTTGCCAAGGTCTGGGCCATTGTCACGCAAAGAAAGAATACAGAATGTGAATGTAGTTTTGACATTTTTCTCACGACCCGCTGTTTGATAGTTCAGTGTGTTTTTATGCTTTTCACCCAATTCAGAGGATCGGCTCATTCGTAATATTAAATATAATTGTGTTGTGAGTTTTTCTTTTGTACCATACATGTTCTTAAATATTCTGTGACAAATCCGTATATATTCTTTCCATACCCTTACCTCTCTGTCTCTCTCTCAGTCTCTGTCTTACTCTGTCTCTCTGTCTCTCTGTCTGTCTCTCTCTCTCTCTCTCTCTCTCTGTCTCTCTCTCTCTCTGTCTCTGTCTCTGTCTCTCTCTCTCTCTCTCTCTCTCTCTCTCTCTCNCTCTCTCTCTCTCTCTCTCTCTCTCTCTCTCTTTCTCTCTCTTTATCTCTCTCCTAAAAACAAATGTTTAACCCTTGTTATATATATGAATAAATAGCCTAAGATAGTGTGCTTAAGCTACTGCTACCAGAAAGCAGCAAGGGATGTTGATGTACAAATCATGGGACAGTTGATGAATGCTCTACCACCAAGCTACATTCTCTCACACTATCCTTTTCACAGACTTTGACAAAGGAAATGAATCCATGAATGAATGTTCAATGACACCCCAGCATGAAAAATACATCGTCTATTGGGGGTCAAACTATGGTAATGCAATCAAATAAGATGATGATCAACATCAATAGAAAAATTCAAGATTTAAATAAAAACATTGTAAAGAACTGTACAAAAACACAAATATCACAGATAGACACTGACTTATACTCAAAATTTCAACAAATGGCTGCACCTGGGAATTGGGTCAGCTGTACATTAATTTTTAATTAATTTTTATCTCCAGAATTGGGGGTGGCCATTGCCCCTGGCCCCACTGGTTCTTACACCTAAGCCATTATCAACATTGGTAATATAATTGCATACACTGTCTACAGAACAGCATACTTGATGGATGCAAACATGAAATTAAGTAATATTATCCTGATAAAATATTTCACTACATGGATGTGATGCTATCTGTTTAATAGCTATTAATGTAGATATTGTAGTCATAAAATGCCAGACACCTAGCTACAGGTACATTATAACCCAGGTTGCTTTAGAAGATTGTGTGGGTTCGGTGTAATTGGTATATATCTTACAGAGTACATGTTCAGCTGTGCAAAGAAAATTGACTTGCTTACAGAGAAGATAGACCTGTTTGGCAAGATTTTACAAATAATGACAACTGCATGTTTACAGGTTCTACTTGTTTTCTCTCCGCCGTGCTAGTAAATGGCATGAATTACTAGCAGAAAAGCCTTTCAAAATTGTTTATTTAAAAGGAAAAATAATATATATTTTACCAGATGTGGTAATGTATAATATATGCTCTTATATAAAGCTTGCTTTCTCTTCATCTCTGCCTTCAAAAATGATACTACTGGCTGAAAAGCTTTTTTAGGATTCAAGGAATTAATAGTTTATGCAAACTTAAGTATAGTGTAATATATGTTCATATATAAAATAGGGCACCAAGCTTTATATTAGTTAAACCTGAAAGAATGTTTACATTCACAAGCCGCCACCTCTGTTAACCAGACACCTATCCTAAAAGACCAACTGTCTTCATAAAGTGGTGCTTTCACGTTACAGTTTTTGTAGTAGCTTCATATGGTAATGTTTGACCCCAGAAATCATGATTACTTTTGTAGGTACCATAGGCACTTGATGACAGGATAATTTAAATATTCTCAGTATACCACAATATACCCCTCAAAAGAATGATTAATTATATGTGCAATAATTATCAGAAAGCTTGTTTTATTTCCATAAATTAGCATCCAATCCACTAACACATATCCTATAGTAAATTGCTACAAGGCTTGACACTGAACACAAAAATATAAATATGAAAACTTGAAATAATTGAAAAATAATTAATTAAACTTTTTAAATATCTAAACTGGTTATAAAGTTGCAATCAAATATAGATCTTATACAAAGTAATTACAAAACTTACATTTTCAAATTTAGATATATAATATTTTTTATGGTCCTGATGAAGTGTTTTTAATACCTGATTATATCAACGTCATAAGGTATTTTCAAGAAGCATACGATACAAATTAAGCTGTACAAGTATTTTTAAACTTATTTTTACATTTTTCTCATGTAGTTTCGAGTTTTAAAATTGCATTATGGATGGGGTAAAATCCTCACTTCGTCCTGGCTTGGAATAAAACTTGAATCAAAATGCTTAGGATAGGGTGCTGTTAAAACAAAATAAAACAAAACAAAAATAGTACTGAATGTTTATCAGACATTGGACTTTCAACCACACTGACTAACTCAATGCAGTAATCATGTACTAGTGTCATTGGGAAATGGTTTATTATCCTGTCATCTAGTACCTATGGTAGGTACTACAAGTCATAATGACATCATAACAATTAGAACATGTTCTATTCCTTACTACAAATTGCAAACTCTGTCAATCAAATCATATTAAAATACAATTAAAATGTCTCTTTGCATTTTTTGTTTTGTTTACAAATACATGTACATTGCATATATAATTATAAAAATGTTCAGACTTGTATATATGCATTAAAAACAAAAAATCAATGGAAATGTATACATGTTCTTATAAAATGTCTGCAAAATATGGTTAAACTGACAAGCTTAGTTTGAAGTAACAGGATTTTTTCACATACGGTAATATGATTTGAGTCAAGTCATTTTAACAAATATTTAACATGGGAATGCTGCTTAAGGCAACTCTGTAGTGTACAAAATCATGTAAAATATATAGTGTAAACTGATCAGTAGGCTAATGAATAGCTAGAACTCCTTTATTTGACTGCCTAACACACATTTGACTGTAAATACGAATTGGTGTGTATATCTTTTTAAATGTAATAATAATTGCACATGTTGGCATATGTTTTGTAAATATTTTTTAAGAATTACATTGTGCAATTGAATTAGATATTTGCAAGACACTTTCATCTTCACACAGGTGCTAACATGTTCAATCTTCACTGTAGACCACCGAGTGCAGAGTTGAACAAGGTCATTTCAGTGCCATTAATAACGGATAAATGTCTGTCTCTCTTTTGTAGCAACAATATCTGGTTAAACATGAATATGTGTATATGTCAACAGAAAGTCATGTTTGTAAATAGCAGCTCACCCGTCTGTCTTGTCCGTATCAAGAAGACTTGTCCTTTCGTACATTGCATGACAGCGCGTTCATTTCACTTGTTGTTTGCTCTGCTCATTCTGCGGACCTGCACTTTTCACAGTATAAAGAAGCTATTGTAGACAGATATAGGCAAATGTGTATTTAATGGCTTGTGCAAAGGACAAAGAAGCTGTCTTACCCCTGTTAATGATCTGCTTGACTAAATGTGACATGTAATAAGCACTTGAAATATATATACTAATTGTCAAAAAAATAAGTAAATTGATCAGTGTTTAGAAACAGTGAAAATGACACAAAACACAAGTTGATGCTAGTGTTGTATTTTGTAAGTATAATCATTTGGTGAGATATGAACACAATAATTACCATCAAATATGTACCCTATAGTTCACAAACAGCCCTAGGGTTGTAATGTGTGTATATTTCACATACAAATATTTCGGTATAATTTCTTTTGATCATCAGTGTATATTAACAATTGTCATATGACAGGACATGGCATACACACTATATAAAATCATATCTGTTTGTTGCAGGAAAGCTGCCCTGATAATGATCAATTTGACAACCTTGTAAGAGTTACAGGTTAAATGTGAATGCTACGACATGTAATTAGCACTCAAAATGTTTGACATCGTATGACAGGACGTGGCATACACACTGTATTAAATCTTATCTGTTTATTACACCTTGGGGCAATTATGAATTATAGGTGAACATATAAAATATTTGACACCATACCAAGGACACCTTACAGGAAAAATAGGAGAAATTATGCTGTATTCACAAGTTAACAAAGAATATCAAAACTATAACATGTATAATTTACTTGTTTTTTCTCTCATAATTTGTGGGGTTTTTTTTAAAGATAGCTTTACATAAATAATAAGAAATAATTTTTGCATATTTTAAACATTGGCTATTTGGTGTCTAATATGGTTATTTTGACATTTTGGAGAGAGAGAGAGAGAGAGAGAGAGAGAGAGAGAGAGAGAGAGAGAGAGAGAGAGAGAGAGAGAGAGAGAGAGAGAGAGAGAGAGAGAGAGAGAGAGAGAGACAGAGAGAGACAGAGAGACAGACAGACAGACAATGAGAGTGCAAGCGAGAACAAGAGTGATAGAGAGAAAGAATTGGAGAGAGCCAATGAGGGAACAAGAAAGAGCAACAGAGATAGAATGAGAGAGTGAATGAGTGAGTGAGTGACTATAGGCTATCCTACTGAATAGTAGCAAGGGATCATGAGATTGATCAACTTCAATGGACCCATTGGATTTTTTACCATCCTAGCCAGTATCCCATGGCTGTGATATGTGTTATCCTGTCTATATACAGTCAAAGCTGTGTTAAGCGGTCACACAACAAGTAAATAAAACTGGCCACTTAAAACAGGTGACCGCTGATTACAGGTTGCTACATATATAGTCTTGAAAACATTTGTTGTTGTTTCTTATTTTACCATCTGTACTGCTAATCAACAGATGAATGCTTAACAGTTGACTAAAATTAAATCAACTTATGACATGTCTCCTTAAAAAAAATGCAAATGGTACGTTTTAAATTAAACATTCTCAACAAGTTAGTTTTTTCTATTTAATTATATATTTCCCATTTCATTCAGTGTATTGTCATAGTAAGTGAATCGACAAATGTCAAAGCGTAGCCCGCCCAGAGGCAATTAGATGCATGGCAGAGTCATATTTTCTTAATTGATACACAGTAGAGATGTCAGGATTTAATTGGTAGTAGTATTCCTGGAGGTGTGAAGATCGCTGTTGTTAAAATATCCCATTTGTATAATAGTAAACATTTAATGTGGCAGCTTAATACAGGTATTTTAGTGATTTGGGATGAAAAAAGACCGGTGACCGCTTATTACAGGTGCATTTACATTATATATCATTTGGGAGGGAAAAAGTGGCCGCTTAAGGCAGGTGACCACTGATTACAGGTGGCCACTAGGATAGGTTTGACTGTGTACATATATATTTTCCTAGATTCATATATATATATATAAAACATAAAGATGACATATGAAAGATTAGTTTCTACTATACATGAGTCACCTACGTATATCTGTTGGCAGTGTTAATTACCTCTCTCATTATCCAGACTAAGTGTAGTTATTGCCATATGTGATAGACACCAACTTGGCATATTTTAACGTGTGTCGAATATTATTATATATTCCTTTCCTTTACTTCACTTTTGGCTTTTGTCATGTGACGCAGTGAGATTTTACCTGACGTTATTTTAACTGGATGTTGTGTTGTGTTTTTCAGATGTGGTACATCATTGTAGATGACGAGCCTGAGGCGTAAGATCCTGTGACTAAGCGAAAAACCATCAGCATGGCCTCACGGGTGACCTTTGTTAGTGGGACGGCTGAAGTCAAACGGAGAGGTCAGTGTGTTCAAACATGTAGCTTATAGATATACTGTATGTGCTGTCTTGTGATAGACACCGGCCTCAGTGGTGTAGTGGTTAAGCCATCGGACAAGCTGGTAGGTACTGGGTTCGCATTCCACCCAGAGTACATTTAAAGTCAATGGTGCGGGCAGCATAGCCCAGTGGTACAGTGCCCGCCTGATGCGCGGTCAGTCTAGGATCGATCCCCGTCAGCTAACCACTGGGGTTTTTCTCGACATGACCATATGTCCGACGCCGATATAACCGTAATTATAATGTGTTGAGTGCGTCGTTAAACCAAAAAAAAAAGAAGAAAAGTCAGTGTGAGGGTATAATAAGGCCATTACACCAACTTCTGTCTCACTAGTCACCATTTAAACAAGGGTTTCTTCTGGAGGGTAAAACGGGTATGGCAGATATTTATCAGAATGTTTTTTTTCAAGTTAATCTTTTGACAAAATTAATTACTCTAATCATTACTCTATGAATTTCTAAACTCTAACCCTAAACCTAACCCATTTTCATTCTGGGTGAGGCCCCCCATACGCCCTGTTGACAGTGGTTGCATTCAATTCCATAGCACCATACCCACAAATGTCTTTCTGGCAGAAACACTAACTGATAGCTGAAGTGTGTGTCCAGGGCAACTGGATAAAAGTGTGACTTTGTTCATACACAAAAGGATTAACATGGCTTTAATCATTCCATACTGGGAATAGTTTCCATAAAACATTATCAGCATATGTTTCAAACAACCATACAAAGACTTACAACAGGAGGCTATACATTTTAACAAAATTCAGTCATGAGTTAGTTACTGGTAAATATATTGTTAACTACTATAGATACCACAGATTTCTCTCTTACTAACTCGTTATCCAGGATGGACAGAACAGGTGTGTGCCCAAGACAGCATGCTTGAACCTTAATTGAATATAAGCATAGAAATAACTTAAAATGAAATGCTATTTAACAAAGAGCTATATTCAATGTTATGTTATAAATATATTTACACAAAATCTACATGTATTACCAATCAGCTTTAGCTTTGTGGGTTAGACTTAATACAGCCTGTTTGCCAATCCATTTCATTTATTATAAATGAATAAATATTGTTTAAATTTTTTTTTAAATGTGGATGTTGTTTACATCTTTGCTTTTTTATAATGAATGAATGTTTAACAACTGCTTTATAAAGTTTTGTGGCTGTGACATATTATTTGGATGCTGTCTACATATCTGCTGCTTTATAAAGTCTTGTGGTGAGACACTAATATTTGGATGTCATTGTGGTGTTTGTTGTCATACCAGCTTTGGCTCCATCTTCTTACGCCAGCTGTGCCAGTCTAAACAGACTGAGCAGATTAGAGCATCAGGTTAAAATTCCCACTTCAAGGCAGCACACAGCCATACAAAGCTTTATCCCGGAGTGTGTGCCATGTTGACATGTTTTACCAAGATTTTGATGGAAATAAACTCTGTTGACCCCCTTTCCCCCAAAAAAACCCAACCCCCAAAACCCCCTAAAACAAACAAACAAAAGCAACATATATAGTGGAATCTAGGAAAAAAAGTCACAGGAAAAAAGTCACAGGAAAAAAAGTCACAATTTTTAATAAAGAAATATATTAGCAATGAAAGATAGATTAAACACATTTTGTCAAAGATTTTTGTTCTGTGATTTTAATGTTGGTGGTTTAGGCGGATGTTCCACCCAATACCATGAAGAAATTCTGCCACATTCTTGCGGTGTAACAATTATAGTCACCACCCATGCATAATATAAGGCCTCTTTCTTTAATCTAACCTACTAATTGACCTAATCAAAAAGCTTAACAATTACCCCATGCATACTATGAGTATGATGCCACATTCAATACTCTACAAACCCATACATTTTTTATATATAAAAATTGTGACTTTTTTTCCTGTGACTTTTTTTCCTATACGAAAGTGTGACTTTTTTTCTGTGACTTTTTTTCCAACCACCATATAGTGATGCCTGTTATCAGCAATCACTTGTTGGTACATTCAAAAGGGGCCTTTTAAAACATTTGGCTAATTAATACAGTTGAATATGAATCATATTGTGATATAAGAAAATAATAGGATTTCAATTTAGATTTTATAACTAATACAATTAATTGAGCTAACACTAATCAAGTGCGTGGTCTGTAGACATTTTAATACATGTATGACACATTAATATCAGCATGTAGTATACCCTAGTGGTCGTGTTAGGTCATATGGTTTTACGTGCACGTTCAGAACAAACTGTTGTAGTGTACGCCTGCTCTGAGCACAGGTACTGGCCTTGGCTGGCTCCTTCTTCCAGGACAGAAACCCTAGTGGTATTTGTTGTGTGATTTTTATATCCAAGCTTAGTTGTATTTGTAATCTCAGCTTATCTGTCAGATTGACCTAAGTACTGAGGACAGGTCAAGTTAACTTAACTTTATGATAATAAATTTGAGTTGATGCTTTTTAAACCTTGGAGTATTGTCACTTGTGGAACTCTGGGTTCTTGTTCTGATAGCTCTATGCAGTTGGTCGTGAAATAGATGTGATTTCTTTTTTTAATTATGCCATTTCTTGGAGAATCAGAGCTCATAAAATCGGATAGATGTTTAATTCTGGGCTTGTGCTTTTAAAACTTTAAATTCATCTGCCTAATATTTGTATGAATTTTTCTTTAGTAAGGCCTGTAAAAGTTCACACTTTCAAAGTTTATAAGCATAGGACCTGATTATTCTTCCAAATTACTAACAGCAGCTGACTGAAAGTCATGTAGATGGGTACTTAACATGGATTTAACTCTACAGATTTATGAATATTGAAGTATACTGTAGATCCTGAAATTAATGTGATCATAATATTAATGCGAAAAATGCGAGGCCATGCTATTCGCATTAATAATATGACGCATTTATTTCTATGTTTTGTCTGTATTAAAACAAAACAATAACAATTTAAAATACCGATACATTTAATAAAACAAAACAAACAAAATTTAAAATACCAATACGTTTATATAACACAACACAAATGGAGCACAGATCATCGTAGGGGCGACAGTTTAATTACGCTGACTATGGGTAACGGAGCCCGTCGATTTTGTCCTAAAAATAAGTATAAACACAACTGGATTTGTTCAAGATTGTCTACTTGTCTAACAGACCAGCAAGCTGCCAGCCACGTGTAATGATTGCTTTGTCTTTGGCCACCTTGTCAAAAGCCGACACGATCCATTGCGCATGAATAGGTTTCAACACACTAATTTTGAGGTCG
>JAECMU010058950.1:0-13410 GCA_016106625.1 Dracogyra subfuscus
AAGTTATGTGGTGTTATGTTCTCTACTGCAGAGTGAGAGTGTACTGCCAGCTTACAGTTAAGACATATACATCCACTGAATTGTAATTTGTATGTGTTTCACATATGCCCATAGTCATCTTGAGCTACAATTAAGATAGAAATGAGGATTATTACAGAATTGTTGGAGACAGTTGAAAGGTAATTTCCATTAGTTTTATTCTCAAAGTTCTGTTTGTCATGAACATTATCACAGTAACATTATTGGAGTCAGGTATAAAGATATTGTCACTTATTCTGTTGTAGATCCAAAACATAAGCGAAATGTCAAGTTATGCTATGCCAATTAAAAAAGGAGAACTATTTATGTAAGATATTAGTTTTGAAAATAGACTGTCATTTTTTAAGATGTTTGTCATTTTTTTCTGAAGGGCCTATTTGGCAACATATTACTATTTATTACCCATATGGTTAAAATATCTTGGTACATAACAAAATGATACGTCCCACAAGAACACTAAGTGGGACGTAACACTTCGACGTCACTAGATGACGTCATTGATTGGTGCACTAAACCTTACAGGAACGTCAACCATACGAGTTGAGTAATATAAATTAAGATCAGTTATGAGTAATAAATAGGATATTAAACTCGCTACCATTTCATATCATGTTTATGTCCTTCGTTAAATAATTTTCAATGTCACTTGCTAAAGCGCATGACAACTGAAAATTATTTCACTTGGGATATAAACATGATACAAACTGGAAGCTCATTTACTATGCTATAAATATCTTCTTTTTTAATGAATGTTGAATGGACTGTTATTGCTGACTAACATAATTCACTTTTACTTTGCTGTGTACTTGGTATCTTTTAATTTTCAATTTTTCAACCATATTCACTGACAATTTCAAAGGCATTTCGTGTTAAATTGCACCTGATGCTTCCAGTGATGGTAATTTTACTGGAGACAGTTGTACGCTACCAGTAATTGTCACTCATGCTACACTAACTTCTTGGCTATTTTGCCTGAAGCGTGAAATCATGGCAGTCAGTTGTAAGTAATCTGTCTCCTAATATCAGCATCTTTTTCTGTTTTTCTTGTATAAAAAAATCTGTGGGGACTTTATGGTGGAAAAAAATTTGGGAACTCATGAAGAGTAACAGAAAATATTAACAACCAAAACCCACATCCATAGCATCAGGATGTTAAATGTGTTAATGGCAGTCAGTGACACAGTACTGACATTCAATCCCACAGTACTGACATTTAATCCCACAGTTCCACATTACTGACATAACATTCACAATATTGCACAATATTGGCATTCAATAGCACAGTTCTGACATTCAGTCACATGATATTGACATTCAGTAGCACAGTTCTGACATTCAATCACACGATATTGACATTCAGTAGCACAGTTCTGACATTCAGTCACATGATATTGACGTTCAGTAGCACAGTTCTGACATTCAATCCCACAGTTTCACAATACTGACATTGAGTCCCACAGTTCCACAGTACTAACATTCAATCCCACATGTCCACAGTACTGAAATTCAGTTCCACAATACATAACTACTCTACTGGTGGATTACATTTGGCCTCAAATACCATGTATACCCTTATTATTTTCCATCAGTCTATATATATATATATATACACACATTTTATAGTATTATAGACAGGGAAATCTGTTTCACCAGGGCCCAGTGGTACAGTGCCCGCCTGATGCGCAGTCGGTCTAGGATCGATCCTCATCAGCTAACCACTGGGTTTTTTTCTCGACATAACCATATGTCCGACGCCGATATAACCGTAATTATAATGTGTTGAGTGCGTCGTTAAAAAACAAAAAAACAAACTGTTCCACCAGTACATGGAAGTGAAGCTAATGGGCAGGTATTTAACTCTGTATATGGAGCACCAGCCTGAGTTGTCATGGATCACAGGATTGTTCATCTTTTATGCCTTCACAGGATTTTACCCATTCCAACCTATGTTTCATGACTGGTACATCAAAGGTATGTGGTATGTGCTGTTCTGACTGATGACAGGTAAATTCCTCTTCCTCTTTCTCTTGAGAAAGTGCTGAAATAACCATTTGTTAGACACCATGCGAGTAGCTGTAGTGGAAAATGTGCTGAGGTGTCGTTAAAAAAATATGCCTTTCCTTTCATTTCTGTTAATTTATCCACCTGTCACAAATCCTCTAATATCAATAGTCGTAGGACCCACTTTTTAATACTCAAGCTGCTTTTTGTTTTCTTTTTTTTTCCCAATATTGTTTAACGTGCACATTCAGAGCAAGCTGTTATAGCGCACGCCTGTCTTGGGCACACACCTCAGCTATCTGAGCTGTCTGTCCAGGACAGAATATAAGTTAGTTGTTATTGTTAGTGAAAGAGAAAAGAGGGTGTATAGTGGCCATAATACACCTACCCAATGAGTCCTTAAAAACTTGCTCTGGGTGGGAGCCGGTACCGGGCTGCGAACCCAGTACCTACCAGCCTATTGTCCGGCGACTTAACTGCTAGGCCACCGAGGCCGGTTATGCTCAAGCATTCTAAAACTGACTCTTATGCACAGATTTATTAGTACTGAGAAATAGGTTGGGTTACTGCTTGCAAAGGTAAAACTGTTTTTATATTTGGTTCAAGGTTTCTGCGTTAATGTACCAAGAAATGTTGCAAGCTTTATTCAGCAAGGTGAGAATGTGCTAACAATCTTATTCATTGACAGAAAAGCTATTTATCTTTGAGTGGGTTGTCAGACTTCTGAGAGAAATCACGTTATTATAGTTGGCTGTAGATTAACATATCAATTTGAGTAAATTTGATGTTGGCTTGTCAGCCATAATGGGAAAATTATTTTGATAAATATATTTTTTTTCTTCAGTAATTTTTTTCAGTAATTTTTTTCTTCAGTATTTTTTTTCTTCAGTATTTTTTTCTAGTATTGTGTCGCATGTTTGCTGATAGTTTTGTATTTATAAGAATTCTTAATATGTTATGGGGCTTAAAAACCATTCCACTGTTATACAAATGGTGTAGTTATGTTTATAGAGGTTCATAACTTCCTTTGGAAATAAGTTGGGACATGGGTAAGTGATTTTTTAAGTACAAGAAGGTGTTTTATAGACAATAAGCGGTCGGTTTGGGATCCATCCCCATCGGTGGATCCATTGGGCTATTTCTTGTTCCAGCCAGTGCTCCACAACTAGTGTAACAAAGGTTAAAAAATTTTTGTGGTATGTACTATCATGTCTTTGGGATGGTGCATATAAAAGATCCCTTGCTGCTAATCGAAAAAAGTAGTGGTGACAGCAGGTTTCCTCTCTCAGTATCTGTGTTCCTTAACCATATGCCTGACGCCATATAATGTGCTGAGTGCGTCATTGAATAAAACCTTTCCTTCTTTGTAGACAATAAATATAAATAAAACAAACCCGAACCTTCTTAGTGTTTTTGTTTATTGTTGCACTTTGTAGTACCGTTTTCACAACCAAGTTGATAATGATATACTTAAAAATATTTGTTATTACCCTTCTTTCAGATTCATAAAAGAGTTTTTAAAAAGAGTTTAAAAACCTTCAGTAATAAAGTATTCATCACAACTTTTTTTTAACATGTAAAATATCATCTGAGTCTATGTTAATCGGTATTTGTCAAGGTTGCATGTTTTCAAGGTTTGTGGGCTTTGCTTCGACAAATACCAATTAACTGTTCATAGTTAATATTTTAAAACCCTGTAATAGCTAAAAAAAAAACAATGCTGTTAACCACTGCACAGTAAGTGGTATGTGTCTTATCATGAAGCATATAGAGTCTACTTCTGCCTGTACCATCCACGGACGTTGTTTTTTACATTTGGCTAAGTTAACACGTCGTACAAAGCAGAACACATTAAACTGCAGGTGAGTTGTTCTCACTTCTTTCATGTGATCATTACAAAAGCACTGCTTTATTGTACCGAGTCAAGAATCAAGTTTTATAGTAATGCAAATTGCGCTATTGGGGATTATTTTCGTATGCCTGATCAGTGTTTATGAGCGCTATGGCATCCAAGTTGTTGACAAGAGATAGCTGGTCGGATCATAAAAGAATTCGGAACCGGTTATTGTATAATTGTTTATTACTGTTTGCAGTATGCCTGTGTGCATCTGTTAAGAAAACTAGAATTTGGAGTGCAAGTGTGAAACTCCTCGGGGTAAATACATCCTGATTTTTATTGTTTTTGTGATAACAAGACTAAATGTTGTTTTAAGAGTTTTCTAACTCGGGTAATGTGGTTGATTCTGTTACATTAAATCACAGATATCTTGTTTGGTTTTTGGTTTTATTAGTGAGGCCATTATTATCTGTACGGCAACAAATGGTGGGATTTATGTTCAAGTGCCAACCAGTTCCCCATGTCGTACGGCAGCAGAAAATTATCTCCCCTTCCTTCCATCCTGTCTCTGTTGTTTATCAAATCAGTGCTCTAGTACTGTCATTAAATAAAACAAACTTTAACTTTGAATATTCCAATAGCTTGGTGATACATATACATACAGGGACTTACTATTTGTGACCTCCAATAGCCGATATGTATTTTTGTGCTGAAGTGTCGTTAAACATTAATTCATTCATACACATGGGGCAAGACATACCTCAATGGTAAATTGCTCGCATGGTCTGTATGAGATTGATCCCCATCCATGGGCCCATGCATTGGGCTATTTCTAATACCAACCAGTACACCACAACTGGTGTATATCAAAGGCTGTACATGCCATGTGCTATAAAAGATCCCTTGCTGCTAATGGAAAAATATAATACCAGGTTTCCTTTCTAAGACTACCAAGATTACCAAATGTTTTACATGCATTAGCCAGTGATAAATAAATCCATGTGCTCTGGTGGTGTCAGTAAACAAAACAAATTGTTAACTTTATACAAACACACACACATTTATGTTACGCCATGATTTTTGCACGCTTGAGTGAACTTCATATTATCACATTGACCCGATTTTTCTTTGTGGACATTCTTTGTTTAATAGCAGCAGATTTTCGTCACATATCACTCAGGTAGAGTTGTCCATTGAGGCAACTATTCATGTGTGCTCATCCTATTAATCAAACACCGTAGATTGTAGCATATATTTGTGGGGCCAACCGTGCAGGATTATATTTGTGGCCATACACATTATATAGCTACACACAGCCTTGAAACCTGATTGTCCGTAACCAGATGAAAACATTCGTCACCTGACTGGCAGTCAGCATAGCAAGAGAAAAGGATATTGTCTTTATGCAGCTCTGTAGAATTTCTTTAGATGGATCCTTACCAGAAGCATTGATTGAATTTGTGAAGGAAATCGTTATTCTATTTGTTGTTTCAATTCCAGTGACGAATGCTGCATGTTGTCAGGATTTCTTTAAGTACAACACTGATAAAGCAAGGATCACATTTGTGTAATGCAAGAGTTGAAGGGTATGTGACAGTTTTTAAAGTTCATGTATTTGAAGATTATTCTGAAACTTTTTTCCTAGGAGTGGGATTTAGTACAATCGATTGAACGCTCACCCGAAGTGTTCGTGTTGCAGGATAAAACCACTTTGACACCATATAACCGTAAATAAAATGTGTTGAGTGCATCATTAAATAAGCCATTTCCTTCCTTTTTTATCGAAACTAAAATTATATACAAAAACACACTTATAGAAGAATGTGACAGACTATATAGATGATGAAAACATTAACTATTTGCAAAATAGTATTTTGTGTTATTTCTAAAACACTTTTATGTCAAACGAAACTGAAATTATTTACAAAAGCGTACTTATAAAATGATGTGACAGTTGATGTAAACATTAACTATTTATAGAATAGTATTTTGTGTTATTTCCAAAACATTTTTTACTTTCCTTCTTACGTCAAACCAAACTGAAATTATTTACAAAAACATACTTATAGAAAGCTGGGACGGACTATAATGATGATGTAAACATGAACCTTTTGGTTATAAACAATAGAAGTTCAAGAGCTAACTTGATAGGCTGGGTAATATTACCTATCCGATTTCAGTGCATCTATACATGTAGGCTCATACAATGCTTCATATGCAGGCCCTAATTAACATTCCACTTTCTTGAGCATAGGTTGTATTTTGTTATTTGATTATGTATGTTGTTGTTTTTTTTGTTCTGAGAACAGGTTTTTTGTGCAATGTTTTATTAATAACCAGTCTCAGTGATGTTGTGGTTAAGCCATTGGACATGACTGGTACATACAGGAATTGTAGCCTAGTACCAGCTCGCACATAGAGCAAGTTTTAATGACTCACTGGGTAGATGTGAGATCACTACACCGTCTTCTCTCTCACTAACTTACTGTCCAGGGCAGATAGCCCAGATAGCTGAGGTGTGTGCCCAGAACAGCGTGCTTGAACCTTAATTGGATATAAGCACGAAAATAAGTTTAAATGATTTCTTTTTATTAATAACTAGAAATGGGATGATTAATTAGGTCCCCATAAAATGTAAAGGTTTTGAAAGTAATTTTGTGTTGTTTTATGGTGATTAGGTTTTAATATAATTAGGGTGTAATTCTTCAGCAGATTGGTGGTGAATCATTTTAGTGATCAGCATAAGATAATTTGGCTGACTTTGTTTTGGGTATATTTATTTTGGGCCCAGCATTTATTACTCTGACTGGTTCAGTCTAAAATCCAGAGCCCCATTGCACGAAATGATCTTAGCTAAGATAATCTTAATGCATAAGATAGTTATGCACATAGGGTTACTTTTGCACTAAGATCATCTTAAATGCTTACGGTGGTTATGCACATAAGGTGATCTTTGCACTAAGATCATCTCAAATGCCTAAGGTGGTTATGCGCATAAGGTGATCTTTGCACTAAAAGCACCTTAAATGCCTATTATGGTTATTCACATAAGGTGATCTTTGCACTAAGATCACCTTAAATGCCTAAGATGGTTATGCACATACGATCATGTTAGTGCTATGATCACTTCATGATACAGGGCCCTGGGTTATATACATATAATTCATATCATGCCAGTGTGTATATACTCTCAGTTTTTACTATGTGCACAGTTGTTTGCTTTTCTGCATCAACAGTAATAAGATACTGGATGTAAATGTTCCTTTCTTCCAAACCCATGCAGTATGTCATCTCTTGTGACAGCTTGAAACAGCTTATTGTATACGAGCAGGTTTAGCATGCAAGTCTAAAGAAAAAACCTGATTCTCACCTTTTGTCAAACTGTATGCTTAGGTTTTCAATGTGCTATGTCATAAACTGTACTTCTGAGGAGGCGGCCATTTTCACAATGTTGTTTTAAATCACCATTCAGTTTTGAAGGTTATTTTAAAGTATGTGGAAAGTACACATGAATGTTTGTCTTATTACTCCATAAATCCTGTACAGAAGATGACCTTTTGGCAATTATTTACTTAGACATGTTCATGGTATGCAAAACATGCAAGAAAAATGTAACATATATTCATGCTATTATATATTAACAGGGTCACACAAGGGGGCGACATGTGTAAAATAGTCACCCTTTCATACTAAACTTCATCTAACTTTTCGTCCATGGCGAAGTTCTAAGTCGCCTTCTTTAAAAAAAAAAAATATCACAATGATTCTGGCTTTTTTTCCCATCGAAAGTATTGGTATATATATATACACTATAGATAGATAGATAGATAGATAGATAGATAGATATAGACAGGTATTAATTTTTTCTCAAATTACTTTTGTTTGCTGCTAGATGGTGTTACGTTTAATTAAGGATTGTGAGTTATTTCTTTTACGTTCATCAGGGTATATATATAAACAAAACAAAATCATCTGCAAACCATATGAATCCATGAAGCCTTTTTTACATAATTTTGTGGATTATTTTTGTTGTTATCATACTTGCTAATAATAACACTAGAACTTAGTTTATTTTGAATTATTTTTGGTCCATAACCAATAATGCTCAATAAGTCAACTTGCCCATATAAAATGATGTCATCAAATATGACATTCCCTGACGACATAATTATGTTCATCGAGGATTGAGTAAACTCCCGTTGCTACGTCTGGAACAAAACGATGGCATTATGTTGTAATTAATGCAATTTAATTATTTAAAGATTGTCTGTTATGTTGTCTGGTATGCAAGGAACAGTTTGTTTAGTATTTATTAGTAGTTTCAGAGATTGCTACACAATTTTGAAGCATGAAACAGTAGTTGATTATCAAAATTCAAATGACTAGAAAATATCACGAATCAAGATTTTGAAAACAAAATGTCATGGCATAAAAAAACAATCATCCACAAACTGTGATCATAAAAGCTGTTCACACTAGATGAATGTTGTTATTATTTGTGTTCATGAAAAGTAAACACAGTGTTTATTTCTGGTGATTGGTCAGGTTATTTTACCAATTGAGAAAAACTGCTTCATCAGTTTTTATTTTCTATCTTGGCCCTCAATGTTGGAGAATTAATGTACGAAATAGAGAGTAAATTAAGATAGCAGTGTACTGCCTGTTGTAAAATCAATAAGGCTATGTGTAATTTCACTTGTGCCTAATGAACTATAATTTGGAGAAGTATATCATTTGTGACCTAATGAGATAAAAGCTACAAGAAGACCTAAAAAAATTTAAAAATATATATATATGACAAGCAGTCACATTTTTACTGCAGCAGCACTCAAAATGCTGATCATCTTGCAATGGCAATTTAGTACAGATGATAACAAAGAAATGCCTGATAATGGTAAAAATACAGTTGCAAATCTAATACATTTTTGCAGCAGGTTTGTGATGGGGCACTGCTTATTTTTGCATGGAATTTTATCATTACTTTTTTATTTTTTTCCAAGTTATCAAATTTATTTCACACGTGAAAATTATTTCACTCAGGACATAAAATAAAATAAAACTTTCTTTAGTTTATTAATTAATAATTGTCCCAAAACACATCTGTAATGTCAGGGTAATTATGTTAATGTTTTTCAGTGTGAATACAATTTGTAAAAATAAATTCCATTTCAGAAGAAACAGCTTGCAGATTTGAGTTCAGGCCTGTGTACGGTTTCATACATGTGTATTAAATCTTGACACTGAGGTCAAATGTTTTGCCCATAACAGGCTTGCTTAAACAGTTCTCTGATGGAATTAAGCACATCGGCAATTACCCATCAACTTACCTACCATTTCACACTCAGTTATGTTATTCCTAATACATTGCAGGCAGTGTTTCTGCCAGAAAATGTTTTTGGGTATGGTACTATGGAATTGAATGCAACCACAGTTAACAGGGTGTGTGGAGGGCATCCCTCAGAAAGAAAATGGGTTAAGTTTAAGGTTAGAGTTAAGAAACACATATAGTAAGGGTAAGAGGAATTAATTTTGTCAAAAAATTAACTTTAAAAAATAAAATCTGACAAACAATTTGGGTATGGCACCATGGCATACCCGTTTTACCCTCTGGTAGAAACCTTGGCAGGGTTGGGGGCTTTCTCTAGGAGCAGTGGGCCATTGAATTAATTTCCCCTCTGTGTTTTTCTCATTCCAACCAGTGCTCCATTGTTGATATATCATTATTATATTAAATATTGTTTTATCTGCAAAAAGCACATATAAAAGATCATTTGTTGTTTGATGTAGCCAATTTTGTCTTTCACACCAAAGACCAATTTAGAATGCCATGTATTGCAATAACTATTTATTAGATACCAAATAGTCAGTTCAAAAAAATATGTTGATGTTTTATTAAACAGACATGCCATTTTTCCTGGACAAGATTTAAAAAAAAAACACAAAAAAGCTTTGTTAAAGTTTGTTTTGTTTAATGACACCACTGGAGCACATCGGCTATTGTTTGGTAATTCTGACACGTAGTCATCAGAGGAAACCTGCTACATTTTTCTAATGCAGCAAGGGATCTTTTATATGTATTTTCCCCACAGCAAACGAAAACGCATACCACGGCCTTTGTGCAGTTGTGGTGCACTGGTTGGAACAAGAAAAAACCCAGTCAGCTGAATGGATCCATCGAGGTGATTTAAAAAAAGAATCTGAAAAGACTGTTGCAAATTCAAGTTGTGCAGTTGTGCTGTACCGTGGCATATATTAATGAATGTCACAGCTGTAACAAGAACGTAGTCTAATAATAGTTCTAACACAAGCATATATAGCCCCATACGAAATGTTCACTGAACCATGCAGCTTGTGGTGGTGTTGTTGAGATCAACATATTGATTTTGTATTTTCAATTACATCTTATTTGGGGTCATACATAGAACAATGTACTGCAACGGAATATCTAAGTTGTCACCAAGGCTATACGTTTTACAGAGCCACGGTGAAAAACAATCTGTTAATTGAAAAGTTCAAAAGATTGAGACTTGCAATGCCTTCAGGCAGAATTCCTTGTTCAAGAAATCATGTCAGTATAAAATGTCATCACAGTGTTATATATATCAGTTATTACTCATTTGGGACACTGAGGCATAATAGCATAAGCTGTCAGTTGACGTCAATGGATTGCAATATGTGGGTTGTCTGTCTGTCTGGTTCTTAAAACACCATTCAATGTGCTCTAGTGGCGTCGTTAAATAAAACAACCTTTACTTTAAAACACCATTCTTTGATAATAAATAGAATCTTAAATTATATACGTTGGTCTTGAACAAATATAAATTTTTCACCTACTGAAGCTCATAACTAATTAAACAAGGTGTTTATCACTTGGGATTTGTTTAATACACCATACACAGTGTTCGAAATAACACTTGTCCATTTGTTCTGACAAGTAAAAATCTATTCAGACAAGCAAAATATGCTTCTGTGGTTGTCCAGTAGACAAGTAAAAAAAAATTCAATGCAGTTTCATTTTGAACAATCACAGGTGGGTATGTAGGCAGGTAACAAGTTTAACGAGCTTATATACGGTATTATACCACGAGGGTTTTGAATATGCCTATCTGATAACATCAGGTCACTGTCTCGGGACAGGAACTGAGCAGTCACGAACATCATCCTGGTACTTGGATAAAGCAATCCATTTATTTGGACAAGTTAAAATATTGACGGACAAATATAATTTTACATGTATTTGTCTGGTGGACTAGTAACATTTTGTGATTATTTCTATTACTGCATACATATTTACTGATATCATTACATCCATTCAAATATGTATTTGGGTGGGTAGATTTTTGGATGGATGGATGGATGGATGGATGGATGGATGGATGGATGGATGGATGGATGGATGGATGGATGGATGGATGGATGGATGGATGGATGGACGGATGTATGGACAGATGGATGTATGGACAGATGGATGGACAGATGGATGGATCAATACAGGTGAATAGATGGCAGATTTTGGGTGGTATTAATATGTGGTGATGGTTGAACAGATGAATAGGTAGGATGAGAATAGAAAACTGATTTATTAGCAGATGGAAGGAATGACAATGAATGTTATATATCCTGTTCCACATCCATGATTTATATACGTAAAGTGACACCCCTGTAAATCAGACACCCAAGTGACCAAGTAAAAAGTCCAGTTTTTAGGTGAACTTGATATAGTGAGAATCTGTTCTGCACTAACGTTTTAAAAAGTACAACGAAAGATTTATTTATTTTTAGAATTCATCATGTATTTTGTTTTAGGCCATCCTGAACCATTCATTTGTATTTAGCTGCTCTTTTGGTTGGTGTCTTATTATGTATATTTCAGATTTTTATATTGAAAAATAAAAGAGTTTAAAAGATGATGAGGAAATTATGACTGAAAAGAAAATAACACAAAACAGTGGTTGAAATATTGCTGTACCAACAGTTTTTTGTTGGTCAACATCACCACAGGCTTGTTGATCATTTTGCCTGCATCCCATCAGACAGGCAATTATTTTGCATTTGTGCTGTTATCATCATGTTTTGATTCGGTCTGGAGGAACTTGTAGCTTGTCTGATCAAATGTTTGGCAGGAATTTCAGCCAGTTTTGACCCCTATGAAATACATTAGGATTATGACGACTTCTATGAACCATTCAGGTTACAGAGTAATTGTACAGAGGTGAAGAAAGTACTAGTCCTCTGGATAAATGCAAATTAAAATTTTGACTGACAAGTTAAAAAATATGACCATCAGTCTAATGGACAACCTAATTTTCTGACTGACTGTGAAAGTAAATATTTTATTTTCTGTTGACACATGTGGCAGTTGTTTTAAATTGGCTCAAACTGTTTAGAAGAGTGGTGAAATAATATGTACTATATATCATCTCTCTTCCATATCCAACAAGCCCTCTAAATAAATGATGTAGATGTGAAGAGTTTTTTTATATTTTTATTTTTTTTATTTAAAGACGCACTCAACACATTATAATGACGGTTATATCGGCATCGGACATATGGTTATGTCGAGAAAAACCCCAGTGGTCAGCTGACGGGGATCGATCCTAGACCGACCGCGCATCAGGCGGGCACTGTACCACTGGGCTATGCTGCCCGCTAGATGTGAAGAGAGATGCATGTATTATATACACTCTCTGCTTAGGCAAATTCTAGGAAGATTTATTTTAGTCCTTGGCCCAAATATTTGGTGAAAAAGTAGGAAAATATATTTTGGGGCCGAAATCTCCCAAAATTAGTTTTGGACGAATGGTGGACCATAAGTGGTGGAATAAACATAGTTTTTATTAAATAACGAATGGGAGCCTGATGCATGGTCTGTCTAAGATTGATCCCCATCAGTGGGCTGCTTATTAAGTGGCCTATTTCTTGTTCCAACCTGTGCACAACAACTGGTATAATCAAAAGACGTGGTATGTGCTATCCTGATGGTGCATATAAAAGATCCTTTGCTACTAATGCAAAGCAGTTTTCCTTTAAGATTATATGTCAGAATGATCAAATGTATGACATCCAATGATTAATAAATCAATGTGCTCTAGTGGTGTTGTTAAACAAAACAAACTTTAACTATCTTCTGTCTAGATCCAGACTATAGTAGATCAGTAACTTTTGGTTGGTACTGGTTCTGCAGGCTAGTCCCTAAGTCCTAAGATTTTTACGTACACGTTCAGAACAAGCTGTTGTAGCCTACGCCTGTCGCAGTCGCAGGGACCGGCCTTGGCCGGATCCCTCCGTCTGTGACAGGAAAGGTGTGGGGGAGGGTAAGAGAGGACCGCCTGCACTATCAGGTTCAAGGGAGAACCAGTAGCCCAATCAACTTGGAGGCAGGTGGGGGTTTTGTGGGTGCTATTGAATTTTGATACCCCAATGGGTATGTCCGAAATTAAGTTTTAAGTGCGCAATTTAAATGTAGGAATTTTGGCGCAATTTTGATGGTCGTTCTAAATTGAAATAGTGCAGGCTAGTGAGATTTTTCCATT
>JAECMU010058959.1:0-10044 GCA_016106625.1 Dracogyra subfuscus
AGAGCAGAAATGATTTTAGTAACACCCCAGCCCATTGTTCAATCGAACTTCTTCTGTGTCTGGCTTACAATAATCTGATTTACTAAAACATGTAAGGAAAGAAATTCCTTTCGAGAAGCAAAGGGTCTTTTATATGATATGCAATTTCCTTATAAAAAAGAACCACTGAGTTTTGCAACCTTTCATGGAACGAAAAATAACCCAATTTTCACAGAGAAAGTTGGAAAGAGAAGAAGAAGAAAAAAAAGAAATACTGTTTATTATAGTTCATAATGAACTATGTTCTTTTGTTTGTAAATCGAGCCACATTGTTTTTGTTCAGAAAGAGAAAACATCCCTAATTACTAGTGTATGTTGAAAAAGTTGTTTCCCTTTAAAATATTCATAACTTTTCACAAATCTCAAACTCAAAACAAACACAAAAATAAGTCAACTCAATCAAATACAGTGAAACCTATCTAAACCGGACACCCTAAGGACCAAATAAGATGCCCGGTTTTAAGAGGTATCCAGTTTAGAGACGTTAAGTTCTTTTCTGATTTGCATAAAAAAACCATGAAAAATGTCCGGTTTGAGAGAATTCCGGTTTACAGAGGGTCCGGTTTTGAGAGGTTTCACCGTACCACAGACGGCATTATTAAGCTACTACATGCCTATTCTTCCAAAATAGTACATACATTTGATATAAAAAAAAACTTGAAACTTTCGTGAAAATTGTCCTCATTTTTCATTTTCATTATTGTTTAACGTGCACATTCAGAGCAAGCTGTTATAGCGCACGCCTGTCTTGGGCAGACACCTCAGCTATCTGAGTTGTCTGTCCAGGACAGAATAGAAATTAGTGGGTTAGTTGTTATTATTAGTGAAAGAGAAAAGAGGGAGTAGCGGCCATACACCTACCCAATGAGTCCTTAAAAACTCGCTCTGGGTGGGAGCCGGTACCGGGCTGTGAACCCAGTACCTACCAGCCTGTTGTCCGGTGACTTAACCGCTACGCCACCGAGGCCGGTCCTCAAAGTTAAAGTTTCTTTTGTTTAACGAGAGACCGGCCTCGGTGGCGTCGTGGTTAGGCCATCGGTCTACAGGCTGGTAGGTACCAAGTTCGGATCCCAGGCGCGACATGGGATTTTTAATCCAGATACTGACTCCAAACCCTGAGTGAGTGCTCCGCAAGGCTCAATGGGTAGGTGTAAACCATTTGCATCGACCAGTGATCCATAACTGGTTCAATAAAGGCCATGGTTTGTGCTATCCTGCCTATTGGATGTCAAACATTTGATAATTTTGATATAGTCTTAAAAAGAAAACTCGGTACATTTGTTTTTCAATTAAAGGGGCATTCCTGAGTTTGCTGCATTGTAAGATGTTCCCGAATAATAAAATATTTCTACGATTAAACTTGCATATTAAATATATTTTCTTGTTTAAAATATCATTGTCTGTATATTCAATGTGTCTGTATATTCAATGTGTTTCTGGTCGTCTTAATATTTGCCAGAAGCCCAAAAATGGATTTTAATTTCAAATAATTTCGTACGTACGAAAACATATATTTTAGGACATAAAATTAAATTTAACCTAGGACAGATATTAGAACGATCAGAAACACGTTTAATATACAGCCACTAATATTTAATGCAGAACAATATATGTCATATGCAATCACTGTCGTCCAAAAATCTCTGTTAGTCGATAAAAGAAAATACAGTACTTCTAACAGACTCCTTTCCTTGTCAGCTCTCCAGTCACTGTCATCAGGACCCTCAGAACGACAGATTGAACAACTGCAAGAAAAGCTAAACGCTCTTAATCAAAGCTGCAAAGTGATTCTACAGTGGATCCCTGCACATGTTGGAATTGCAGGCAATGAAAAGGCCGACCAACTGGCAAAAGCAGGCAGCTGTCTCCCACAACACAACTCTTCTATATCATATAGTGAAGCCAAGACAATCTTAAAACGAAAATTAAAATGTGATTGGAAGACAAGAAATGGTCTTCGCACTGGACATTGTAGACTCAAGAAACATCTAAAAAGGATAGGACTTGCAGAATTGGCCCAATGTGAATGTGGTGTAGAAGAGCGAACGGGGGGACATGTTCTACAAACCTGCCCGCACCTAGAAGAAGTTCGACAGAAAGTTTGGACGGAAGACACGTCCCTCAACACCAAACTCTGGGGACCTGTCGACGACCTCCGGAAGACGGCAAACTTCATCGCCACATCCGGATTACTGATATGACGGCCGTAAAAAGATTGAACGCAAAAGAAGAAGAAGAAGAAGATAACATCTTCAAAATTGCAGCAAACTCGGGAATGTCCCTTTAATTGCAAACAGACACATTGTACGTACATTGTACTAACATGCGCTGGCATGAGTATACCAGTGTATGTATATCAAGTGTCCTTTATCGAGTGAAATTTAACCTAGTACAAATACTAGAACGAACAGAAACACGTTTAATGTACAGCCACTAATATTTTATGCAGAAAAATATATTTGATATGTAATAACAATCGTTAAAAAGTCTCTGTTAGTTGATAACATCTTAAAAGTTGAAACAAACTCAGGAATGTCCCTTTAATAGCAAGAAATATTTTATATGTACTATCCCACAGACAGGATAGCACATACCACGACCTTTAATATACAAGTCAGGGTGCACTTTCTGGAACTAGAAATAGCCCAATAGGCACACCGATAGATGTCGATCCCAGACCGATCGCGCCTCATGCGACCGCTTTAACACTGAAATACGCCCCGCCCCAAATGTCCTCGACTGTATTACGCAAGATTTTAAAAACCAATTCTCTCTGGTTCTAGTCGAACCTAAAAATTAAAAGATTATCTCTGTTTTTTCCTTCTATTTTCGCATTTAGGACTCAAAGTCTCTTTGTTTACTTTATAGAAACAACACCGACAACAATAACAACAACAACGTTTAATGCATGTCGTCTTATTAATATAATGCCACTGGATTAATCTTAAAATATGTTTTGTTTTGACGGGACAAAACTGAAAATCTATACATTTGCTGTGTTTGACCTCAAGTGGCCCGAATTGATCATAACGGGTTTTACCGAGGGGCGGTTCAGTTGCACCGGCGATATCTAACAGATGTGAAGCTCTGAACAATGGAAGAAACTGACAGGGGCGGGGTTAGTACAACAGCGAGACCGTGTCGGTCGTGTGCCGCACATTGATCGTGTGTTTCACCTTATAATTGTCAAATTAGAGTGAATTACGGCGTGTTTACTCACGCAGTGCTACCGAATACTGAACCATGGTTGCATTGTGTTGTTACATTGTGTAACATGACAGTAGAGTTAAAAAGTTAGAACTAACTAAAAGGCCAGCAAGCAAACCAGCCGACTAACCAACCAGACAGCCAGTTGTCCACCAGTCAGTATGTCAGTCAGTCAGTCAGTAAGGCAGTCCACTAGTATGTAAGCCAGTCTGCTAGTCAGTCCGCCAGCCAGTCAGTCAGTCAGTCAGTCCACCAGTCACTGTGTCAGTCAGTCAGTCCACCAGTCAGTCAGTAAGCCAGTCCGCTAGTCAGTAAGCCAGTCCGCTAGTCAGTAAGCCAGTCCGCTAGTCAGTACACCAGTCAGACAGTAAGGCAGTCCGCCAGTCAGTCAATAAGCCAGTCCGCTAGTCAATAAGCCAGCCAGACAGTCAGTCAGTCCGCCAGCCAGTCAGTCAGTCAGTCAGTCCATCAGTCACTCTGTCAGTCAGTCAGTCCACCAGTCAGTCAGTAAGCCAGTCCGCTAGTCAGTAAGTCAGTTTGCTAGTCAGTAAGCTAGTCCGCTAGTCAGTAAGCCAGTCAGACAGTCAGTCAGTCCGCCAGTCTGTCAGTCAGTCAGTCCGCCAGTCAGTCAGTAAGGCAGTCCGCCAGCCAGTCAATCGGTAAGATTGTTTGCTAGTCAGTAAGCCTGTTCGCTAGTCAGTAAACCAGCCAGTCAGTCAGTCAGTCAGTAAGCCAGTCCGTCAAACAGTTAACCAGTCCGCCAGCCAGTCAGTCAATCAGTAAGCCAGTCCATCAGTCAGTAAACCAGTCCACTAGCCAGTCAGTCAATCAATCAGTAAGCCAGTCCATCAGTCAGTAAACCAGTCCACCAGCCAGTCAGTCAGTCCGTCAGTCAGTCCGTCAGTCAATCAGTCAGCCAGCCAGCCAGCCAGCCAGCCAGCTAGTCAATCAGTCAGTCAGCCAACCATCCAATCAGTCAGTCAGCCAGCCAACCATCCAGTCAGTCAGTCAGTCAGCCAACCATCCAGTCAGTCAGTCAGCCAGCCAACCACCCAGTCAGTCAGCTACCCAGTCAGTCAGCGCACCAGTTTTCTAGCTAACAAAAACATTTTGAACACAAAAAGAAACGCGAGTATAATTTTGGGTAATAACATTAAATTTTGTTGTTTCTTTTGAAAGAAAATATTAACATATATTAAGATTCGTAATAATTACAGGTTAATATACCGTTTATTATTTCACCGACTTGAACGCTTGCAAACTAAACATAGCCCTGAGTTTTAATTCCGTTGGTGTTCATTATATAAATAATTAACAAACGATCAGACGGAAGAAATAACTGATTAAAAAACTGACCCATTGACAAACTGACGAAAATTAACTTTTTAAAAATCGAAAAAGACGAGATATATAGATCTATAAATAGATGGATGGATACATGGAAGGAAAGATGAAAAGATCGAGAAACAGATAGGTAGAAAAAAAGAAAGAAAAAAAAGAAGAAAAAAAAGAAGAAAAGATGAACATAAAAATGGTTCATATGTGTGACACAACGATTGAAAATTCAAAGTGGTTCAAATAGCACACCAGGCATACACTTTTTAAAGGGACATTTCTGAGTTTGCTGTAATGTCTAAGATGTTATTGACTAACAGATAATTTTTAACGATTGTCATTACATATCAAATATATTTTCGGCATCATATATCAGTTGCGGTTTCTGATCGTTCTAATATTTTTGCTAGGTTAAATTTCATTTTATTTTCTTAAATAATTGTTCGGCTTTGTCCAAATATTATGACGACCAGAAACACAATATATATACTGGCACTGATATTCTAAACAAAAAAATCTATTAAAATTTTAATATGCAAATTTAATCTCACAATGCAGCAAACTCAGGGATGTCCCTTTAAAGGGACATTCCTGAGTTTGGTGCAATGTTTAAGATGCTATCGCCTAACAGGAACTTTTCAACGATTATAATTACATATCAAATATATTTTTCTGCATAAAATATTAATGACTGTATTTTGAATGTGTTTCTGATAGTTTTAATATTTGTACTCGGTTAAATTTCATTTCATATCCTAAAATATCATTTTTGTTCGTACGTACGAAATTATTTGAAGGCAGAATCCAGTATGGGCTTCTTACAAATATTAAGACGACCAGAAACACATTGGATATACATACATTCATATCCTAAACAAGAAAATATATTTAATATGAAAGTTTAATCGCAGAAATATTTTATTAGTCTGAAAATCTTACAATGGAGCAAACTCAGGAATGTCCCTTTAAATGTAACGCCATATATGAGCAAACACCGCGCTAATTATAGGAATCAACGAATCCAACACAATACAACCAGGATGCAACACTGAATGAAGTCCAAATATTTTATTTCTACCAAAATATTCCTTTTTATTGCAAATCAGAAGCTATGTTTATGCTTTTAAAGCTAAGATAATAAAGTAAACAACACACGCATAAAAATTTAACATATTTTAATCATGCCAAAATTGTCATTTAAAAACAAAATTTCAATTTCTCAATTTATAAAAAGAGAAAGTTAGTACTGTTACTTCAAGATGTTTGTGAGACAAAATGGTCAGGCAAATGAAACATATTTCTTTGGTGTCCTTAATAACAGATATAATTCAGAACAAGTTAACAGACATTTAGCTAAAAGAACTCTACCCAAACAGCACCACATTATTCATTGAACATGACAAATAGTGGTATATTCTACTATGACTTTGGAAAATACATGATTCTGATTGGTCAGTTACCTTAAATCCTAGGTGATTAATCACGGATAACCACATAAGATTTAATTAGACCGCTTTACTGACGTATGAAGATAACACGGTATTTACAAACATGTCAGCCAAGAAAAGGGGCACCTTTCACATCGGTACGCTTCGGTTTTAAATGACATTTAGAGGTTTTAAATCCACGATAACCTACCTCGAAAATGAAATCAGAGTATGTTTATCTCCTAATTGTTACACTTCTGAAATATATCAATTTAAATTCCCTTTGCCCATTTAACTGTTTTGTGGTTAAATTATGATATGCCTTTAGTCAGACGATGGTATGTTAATAGAATGTATAAATAAGACTAAAACTAGGTCATTTTTTAAAATACAGATTGCGCACATATAAATGAAAATGTCACTTAGGACTCGCATTAAAAATAAACATCAGTGAAGTTACACTTAATTACATCCTAGATACCAATCTTCCAATCACACACCAAGGACATGTTTTTATTTAACGACGCACTCAGCACATTTTATTTACGAGTATATGGCATCAGACGTATGTTGAAGGACCACACAGATATTCAGATAGGAAACCCGCTGTCGCCACTTCATGGGCTACTCTTTTCGATTAGCAGCAAGGGATCTTTTATATGCACCATTCCACAGACAGGATAGTACATACCACGGTTTTATTACACCAGAGACATGTAACAACAATAGCATTCGATATCTTCTGCCTAACGTATTATAATATGGACCAACATTACCACGTATGTGGTCTTACTCCTGACCTACTACTCAAGAACTGGGCCCGTGCTTATAAACCTTTTAGAATCCAGACGCAATCTCTAATGAAAGAAAGAAATGTTTTATTTAACGACGCACTCAACACATTTTATTTACTGTTATATGGCGTCAGGAAACCCGCTGTCGCCACTTCATGGGCTACTCTTTCCGATTGGCAGCAAAAGATCTTTCATTTGCGCTTCCCACAGACAGGATAGCACAAACCATGGCCTTTGTTGAACCAGTTATGGATCACTGGTCGGTGCAAGTGGTTTACACCTACCCACTGAGCCGTGCGGAGCACTCAATCGGGGTTTGGAGTCGGTATCTTGATTAAATATCCCATGCCTCGACTGGGATCCGAACCCAGTACATACCAGCCCGTAGACCGATGGCCTAACCACTACGCCACCGAGACCGGTCAATCTCTAATGACGTCACATGTAAACATCCATGTCTCAAACTCTATTAATCTCAATACTAGATTCTAAACGTTTTATAAGCACCAGGATGTGGTAAAACGTTTTGAGTCCAGACTCAAGACTTAACAGATATTTCTTCGATTAAACTTAAATATTAAATATATTTTCCTGTTTAGAATATTAGTGGCTGTATATTAAACGTGTTTCTTATTGTTCTGATATTTGTATTAGGTTAATTTTCATTTTAGTTCTTAACAAATTATTTGAAGACGAAATCCAGTTTGAGCTTCTTACAAATATTAAGACGACCAGAAACACATTTATTATACAGACATTGATATTCTAAACAAGAAAATATATTTAATATGTAAGTTTAATCGTAGGAATATTTTATTAGTCGAAAACATCTTACAATGGAGCAAACTCGAGAATGTCCCTTTAACTATCTTGCAGCTTTGCTGAAAAAAGAAGTAAAATATCATGTGAGTTTAAATCATTAACAAACAATGCAACCAGAAATTATATCTCTTCTCAGCTATGGTCTATTCAAAATGCCACTCCGTCTACGTATAAAGTACGTCAAATGATATTCGCTGATTTACCCCTACAAAAACTGATTAAATGCTTTGTTTCGAATATTCACTTTTTTTTATGATAGTATAAAATAAAACAACATAACAATACTTCAGATATCGATATATCGTGTTCGGGTCGCAAAATTTACATATGCACATTGCTTTTAAAACAACTACACCCCCGCAAAATGAAGAAGAAGAAGAACTACATTAACGGAAATCCACCTATTTATCTTTGTATATCATCATGTTAATTGTTTTTGGTATATATATATTTGATCATATCTCTCTCTCTCTCTCTCTCTCTCTCTCTCTCTCTCTCTCTCTCTCTCTCTCTCTCTCTCTCTCTCTCTCTACTGTACACTTGTTTTCTTTTAACATTTTCATATATATATATACATTATTATTATAATATTTTAAAAGCGTCTACAGCCAAAAACATCATATGTAATTAATTGTTGCATAAAATAAAATATAACTAACAAATAAATAAAAACGTTATGAACGTATGCCTTTTTTGAGAAAGTTCAACCAAAGTTCAGATATGATTGGAAAGAAATGCTTTATTTAACGACGCACCCAACACATTTTATTTACGGTTATATGGCGTCAGACATATGGTTAAGGACCACACAGATATTGAGAAAGGAAACCTGCTGCCACCACCAAGGGATCTTTTATATGCACCATCCCACAGACAGAATAGCACATACTACAGCCTTTGATATACCAGTCGTGGTGCACTGGCTGTGACGAGAAATAGCCCAATGGGCCCACCAACGGGGATCGATACCAGACCGACCACGCATCAAGCGAGCGCTGTACCACTGAGCTACTGATTTTGAGAGGAAGCCCGCTGTCGCCACTTCCTGGGCTACTCTTTCCGATTAGCAGCAAGGATAGCACAAATCATGGCCTTTGTTGAACCGGTTATGGATCACTGGTCGGTGCAAGTGGTTTACACCTACCCATTGAGCCTTGTGGAGCAATCATTCAGGGTTTGGAGTCGGTATCCGGATTAAAAATCCCATGTCTCGACTGGGATTCGAACCCAGTACCTACCAGCCTATGATTGGATACAATAGCTTCTTACACGTTCGGCTTTACTGCCTTGTGGGCGGGACGTAGCTCACTGGTAATGCGCTCGCTTGATGCGCGGTCGGTTTGGGATCGATACCATTTGGGCTATTTCTCGTTCAAGCCAGTGCACCACGACTGGTATATCAAAGGCCGTGGCATGTGCTATCCCGTCTTTGGGATGATACATATAAAAGATCCCTCGCTACTAATGGAAAAAAATGTAGCAGGTGTCCTCTCTATGACTGTCAAAATGGCTATATGTTTGACATCCAATAGCTCTAGTGGTGTAGTTGAACAAAACAAATATTGTTTAACTGCCGTGTAGCCTATAAAACTACAGCCGAGCTCATAAATAGAAATACCAAGTTTGACCACTGGCTTTATAATGATGACCACTTGCTAACCTTACTGCTTCAAGCACCGTTAGTTCGGTGTATTTTGATGAATATTCATGAAGAAGAGTAATTATTCTGTTCATTTGTATATGGCAATGCATTAACCAAAGTGACTAGAGGTCACCCGCGAGTTTTATCTCACATTTGTCAACGTATATGATTTACATAATTAATACTAATTTGTCTCATAAAATGAAACACGACATGATTTGTTTAAAATCGTCTTGTAAGTAAATATTTGTGAGATAAAGATAAGGTAACATAAAGAACAGTGTGTATGAATGATAAAACAAGAGAGATAGATAGAGAGGATATATATAGATAGATAGATAGATAGAGAACGAGAGAGAGAGAGAGAGAGAGAGAGAGAGAGAGAGAGAGAGAGAGAGAGAGAGAGAGAGAGAGAGAGAGAGAGAGGGTATTACCAAAGCGTTTTTCGGTATCGTCAATATCGTATATAAAAATTGTATTATGCGAGCATAAGACATTATTATATTCCTAATATATGCTACTGACGATACCGAAACACACGAGGGTAATAATATCTTTATCATAAGCTCAAACTAAATACAACGTGTCTATTGTAAACTGTACATGCAACTTTAAATTCCAGTCCGTCATTACTAGATATTCAAATGACGTAAGAATATGTGTCTGTTTGAAAGGAAATGACGTCAAACTCGAATGACTTCCTTTTGGATGTCCTTACATCAAAATAAACTAGTGCATAAGGTTGTTGTTATTGGGTTTGTTTGTTTGTGTGGGTTTT